>JBBMKE010403334.1:0-12276 GCA_037834125.1 Lippia alba | reverse complement strand
TCAACTGTTCAATATTTTCCCCATTATCAGAACCAATATTCAACTCCGAGCGCGACCCAGAAGCGGAAACATCCTCTGTTCCATTTATACCGCCACAATCCGAATCAATATTCAATTTCAAACCCGACCCACCATCAGAATCCTTTTCTTCTTTATCAGGCTTCTTCAAAAACCGAGCTTTTCCCCTTGGATTAAAGACCTTAGTTTTTCCCCTAGGTTTCCTACGGTTTTGAGGGCGTTCATGGTCGTTCCGTTTCGAATTTGGAAAGGTCTCCGGTGAGGTTGCTGTCGATGTTGTTTCATGGGTTTGATTCGTTTGAATATCGTGATCATGAATGGGTTTGGCAGTCCAGTTTGCGGTTCTCCCCCTTCCAAAGCCTGCCTTCCTGGTAGACATAGCCTTGGAATTTTCCAGAAGCTCAGAATCGGCTGTGAATTGCGTTCGTTGAGCTCCGTTGAATTTTATTTTATTTTTTCACCTCCAGCACAAAGAACTGTAGGTATTGTTCCCAGAAATCAGAAAAGACTGCGGATGTATACAAGTAAACATACGACGGCATTCTTCCGTTACTATTTACATACATTTTAGCATTGATCTTATTCTTGTTGCAAATCGTTGTATCATCAACTAAAAGAATATTTTTTAAAAATATAAAAATTGGCATAGTTCGGATATTAAAATATTTATTTCAAATGTAAAAATTCAAAAATAAAGGAATATTTTTTAAAAAATAAAATATATTTTTCATATTTTCAATTAATGATTAATTTATATATTTTTTAATAAAATTTTATAATGGACAAAACGTGAATAAACCCCTTTTATAAAGCAAAGGTTTGATAAAATTAATAATAAATACATGTATAAACTACACAAAATAGGAATTAATAGCAGACTATTTAATTGAAGAAGAGATGCGATTAAATGAGATTGAGGATGAAATCATTTATTTAGATATAGATGGCTTTATTACACAAATATATCTTACAATGATATTAATTATCAATATCCTTCTCCTTAAAATGAAAATATTTCATAAAAATAAGTTAACTAATTCTTTTAATTATTATGAAACGTGCTAAAATGGACTCTTAATATGTACATTTTTACAACCATGCGATTACTATAAAGAAAACATTGTGCATTTTGAAATTAGAGAGATTATTATTCAAATCTTTTTGCAGAATATAATCGCTAGGGGGAAACTCTCTCAAAGGCTAAAATCTTAATATATATGATTCTAACTCAAGCAAGTTAGTTAATTGAAGTTTCGATTCGATGGTGGAGAATTTTTTTTTTTGGTGCAGAATTAAAAACAACACAGCCCTACTCTAGTGCAGCAGGTTGAGTTGTCCAGTGAGCAATGTCTTCTTCCATTACTTGACCAAGCTTGGCGATACGATCAGCCAGCTCATTCCCCTCCCGACGAACATGCTTCAACGTGCAAGTCCAAGGCTTCCGCATCAGCTTACGGCACTCCTCGATAATATATCCCAATGGATGAATCCTGCACATCGGCATAGTTTATGAGTTCCACTGCTTCGGCGCTATCGCATTCGACCTCTAACTTCTCAAACCTCCTATCCCAAGCCCGTACCAAACCCTCCCGAAGGCCTATAAGTTCCGCAGAGAGTATGCACATGTCCTCTAACTTCAAAGCGAAGCCAAATATCCATTTTCCAGTGGCATCGCGTAACACTCCCCCCGCTGCCGTTGTGTGTCGCGATTTAAAGTAACTTCCATCCGTGTTGAGCTTCACCCATCCCGGTGATGGCTTGTCCCACTTTATGACCTCCCTGTTGATTCGCCCCTTAGGGGTTTTCTCCTGTAACAACATAATATCCAGCATAAGACTCTTCAAGTTACCGAGTGTGATACCCAACGGATCTCTGATTTGTTGGTACTCCCATTTGTTCTGGACCTTCCAGAGCATCCATAACCCTGCAACAAAACCAATTGACCAACTGCATTCCGCCATCAATGAGTTCTTGAAGTCAAGCTTCCACCCATTGCTAAACCAATCGTCCCCACGTTGGTTAATCAGTTTACCCCAATCTCTGCTATCTAATTTTTCATCCAAAGTAGTCTAGCTGTGGCGCATTCCTTAAAGATGTGGATCGCATCTTCTCGTTGTGCACCACACCTCTTGCAACGAGCATCACTGTCCATGTGGCGATCCACACGTAGAGCATTACATATGAGACTCCTATGGTTCAATTGCCAAAGGAAAAATTTTGATTTAGGGGGGTAGTTTACTCCTCCAAATCATTGTCCACGATTTATCCGGGGCATAAGCATGATCATTCAGGTGTTCGTAAGCACTCTTGCAGCTGTATTTTCCGGTTTTGGTTCCGCCCCATATCCGAATGTCCCTATAGCCGTCCTTCAGCGAGTAAGGGACCCCCTCAATGATCCGTCTGATATTGTCCGGTATTTCAGTACGTAGGATGTCTACGTTCCAACCTCCCCGGTCATCGATAATGTCTCCCACTACCATACCCTCGTCCTCTTCATGTATTTGTCCCGGTATCATGTCCCTCAAAACACCCTTCTTCGTCCAGTTTTCGTCCCAAAGATTGATCTCCACCCCGTTGCCAACCTTCCAGTGCACCAGGTTTCCCACAATTTTAAGGCTCCTATTAATCCCTTTCCACAGTCTCGAAGCCCCTACCTTTGGTACATGGTCAAGACAGTCATCATCTTTAATGTATTTTGCTCTAAAGATCTTAGCCCATAGAGTATCTCTTCCTTTAAGTACCGCCCAACCGGCTTTGGCAAGCATCGCGATATTCGACTTACGTGCTTCCCGAATTCCCAATCCCCCTCATCTTTCTCCTTAATGATTTTATTCCAGTTTACCAAGTGAGCTTTTCTTTTGTTAATATCCGTGGACCAAAGGAAATGGCGATTCATTCGGTCTAACTTCTCGCAAGCTTTCTCCGGGAACCAATCCGAATGCATGTGATAGATTGGGATTGAGGATGTTACAGCTTGAACTAGAGTCATTCTTCCCGCCATGTTTAATGTCTTGGCCTTCCAACCTGAAAGACGTTTTTGGACTTGTTCAATTACGCCATCGACAAAGGCCTTTGAAGGAGCGCCGTTACCCATTTCAATGCCCAAGTATTTCCCAATATTGATCGTTTCACTGACTCCCAACGTTTCCACAATATCTTTACGTCCCTCTTGCCCCGTATGAGGCGCAAACCAGATTTTGGATTTCGCAGCACTGATGCTCAACCCAGAAGCATCACAGAATCGCCACAACACTTCACGAATAATATCCGCATTCTCCTTCGTTGCCTTCGCCGTCAAGATTATGTCATCAGCGAAAAGGAGATGACTAATGATGGGGCCTGTTCTACCAATTTGAACCCCGGACCATCTCTTAGAACTCACCGCCTCTTCAATCATGTAGCTAAACCGTTCCATACATAAAACAAAAAGATACGGTGATATCGGGTCCCCCTATCGGAGTCCACAAGTCGTTGTGATAGCTTCAGTAGGTTCACCGTTCCATAAGATCGCTGGTTTCACCACTTTGACACAGCTCATAATAAGGCGAATAATCTCAATCGAAAATTTGAAAAACAATAGGGTTTCTTCCAAGAAGTGCTAGTTTACCTTATCGTAGGCTTTTTCCAAGTCGAGCTTAAGTAGAAAGCTTCCTTTCCTGCTTCTAGCCTTATGGAGGGTGTGTACAAGCTCTTTAAGCACCATGATGTTATCTTGGGTACTCCTTCCTGGGATGAATGAGGATTGAAAGGGGCTAACAATCTCCGATATGAAAGGTTTAATTCTCCAAACTAAGAGTTTGGTGAGAATTTTGAAGCGGACATTCAAGAGAGCTATAGGTCTAAACTCGCTCGCGTCCTTAGGTTGCTCCGTTTTCGGTACTAGACAAATGTATGCCAAACCCATCTCGGCCGAAATGTCAAGGCGGTCGAAACAATCCACGAGGGACCTAGTAACCGTATCCCCAACTATATCCCAGTATTTCTGAAAGAAGAGGGCTTGAAACCCGTCCGGGCCTGGCGCCTTGTAACCGTTCATGGACTGAATGATCTTTCCTACTTCCACTTTAGAGATGGGCTTGAGCAGTGTATCTGAGTTCTCGGCTGTAAGTTCCCGCTGGAGCGAGCTCCGGCTCAAGACAGTTTCCCTTTCCGTTAGAGATGGCACCAAGAGTTGGTTGAAGAAGTTATGTACGTGTGCTTTTAAGGTGTCAGCATCCGAACACCATTCGCCGTTGATCCGGAGCATCTCGATAATATTACGTTTTCTTCCGGTAAGGGTGGAGATATGAAAAAATCTCGTGTTCCAATCCCCCATCCGGAGCCAATTCACCCGGGATTTTTGGTACCATAAGACCTCCTCCTGTTTGAGGACATCATTGTATTCTTTGACGAGCTCCGTTTCAAGGGTAAGCAAGGTTGCATCTTGAATGTAACAGAGTGAACGTTGAATTCCCCCAATCCTTGCTCTTAGTAACCGCTTCTTGCGGAATATGTTGCCAAACGAACTCTTATTCCACTCAAGCAGGCCATCTTGCATCTCACGCAGCATAGTACCCAGATCTCATGTCGCGTCCCATCTGTCCAGAATGAGCTCACGACAACCCTGGTGTTCAGTCCAAGCTGCCTCAAAACGAAAAGGACGTTCCTTACGAGTCCTCACCAAATCATCCGTGTTAGTGAGGACAGGGTGATGATCCGAGTGGATTTTCGGAAGCACAAAATTGGAGCTATTAGGGAACTTCTGTGTCCACAAAAAATCGGCCAAGACTCTATCCAATTTCTCTCGCACTTTTCTCCCTCCATTCACAGTTCCGGACCATGTGAATTTAGGCCCCTTCGTGTCCACGTTCATTAAGCCACAACTCTCAATATTTGTAATGAATTTTTGACATTTGTTCCATGAGACCCGATTTCCCCCCATTTCTCGCTTGGTCCTATGATGTCGTTGAAATCGCCGGTAAGCATCCACTCTTTGTGCATATTAGCGCTGATGCCTTGAAGTTTACGCCAAAGCTCCTCCCTTTTCTGAGAATCTGGGTTGCCATAAATGCCAGTGCAGCACCAGTCTCTCCCTAACCTCGGTCCAATGCGTGCATGAATAAGTTGCGATGTTGTTTCCAAAATCTCCACATGTATATTGTCCACATTCCACAACATCCAAATTCCCCCTTACGCCCCTCAATTGGGGCTCGACAAACATTGCTAAAGCCTAGGCTATTGGAGATAGTCTCCGCCCGCACTTCCGTTACCCTGGTCTCTAAGAGAAAAATGATATCAGGATTATATTCCCTGATTGATTCATCAAGCTGAATTCTAAAAGCTTCGTTTCCGGTTCCATTACAATTCCATGATAGTATCTTCATGGATGAACTTCTAATCGATTGGCGGGTGACGGGGTTCTCAATCCTTCGTTGGAATACCCCTTGAATTATCTGCGTCACGAACGCTTCCATCAACCTGCATTATCTCGACATCTCGCCATCTGGAATGTCCACATCCATCCGGCCAATCATCTCCTGGTTCAAAAGTGGCGTTAGGGTCATTCTGATATATGCTTGTCTCCATACCGGGCTGATGTGTGTCACGCTTAGGAATGGCTGGTTCATGTTGTAGAGGTTGTACATCCCTGGTTTCGTTACATACTCGTCTGACAGGACGAATTCTTCCCATCCCTCTGGCCATTCCTCCGCCTCTTCCATAGAGAGAGTTTTCTTTGCTACGTTGAAATTGCGAGCTGTATGTGTACGTAGGTTTAGGGTTGTTGTAATTTCTGTTGTTGGTAGACAACGGTCTTTTGGAGTCAGCGTAGTAAGCCTGAGTAGGAATATCATTGGGTTCAACCATAGTCTTCGGTCCCTCAGGCCCAGTGGGCTTTGTTCTCTCGTGAGATTGATGCCCACGCATTCCGTTATCTTTCCTGAAGGAGCGCTGCTGATTGATCGCAGCAATCTGTTCTGTGCTTGCTGAGGGATTTACCTCCTGATTTCCTGCATCTTGTGCCGTAATCTCCTCCTCCAAATTAGCTTCTGTTTTCTCTATCACCGAATTGGAGAAAATATTGTAACGGTTTGTCTGCTCTAATTATGGCATTCTCACGACTCGTTGTCCATTGGCCGGAGCTGTTTGCCGGGACTCCCGTCTGTAGCCTTCTCTCGTCTTCGTACTATTCTGACGTAGACCCCACCTACGTTTTGCCATCATCCAAGGTCCGTATTCCGGGCCGGGGGGAGGACCTTCCCTATCGGAATCTCTAGTTCCTTGATGGTGAGTACTAGGGTTGCTCTCCGGGTTTGGTTTGTTCGGGCAGCTCCCGATTCGATGCCTAACCCTTCCACAATGGAAGCAGATCGACGGTAAGTTTTCGTATTCGATTGTGAGAAGTTCACCCTCAACTTCCACCCCACTCCGTAGTGGTTTTTCCAGATCGATCTCCATGCAAACCTTCGCAAACTTACCCTTCTCACCAAAGTAGGTGTTTTTATCAATTTTCACCGGATTCCCAATGGCTGAGGTGATGCCATATAGAATTGTTTCTTTATAATATTCCGTCGCCAAACCCCTTATCCGGACCCATGAAATCGTGGTTGTGATCCGATCTTTAGCCGCTTGGAATTGCAGCATCCATCTTCTCGCCACCAAGTAGTTCCCGTTCATGACCCAAGGCCCCTCCGTTAGTATCATGATCGCTTTCTCTTTATCATGCACTTTCAACGTGTAACAGCCATACCCAAGATCAATAAGATCAAATTCTCCTTGCAATTGCCACATACGATCGATCCGTGCTGAGAATAGATTCGCATCAATACTCCGTCCCAGGATCCGTAGGATAATCGCCTCTCGCCAGGGTGCCCGAATTTCTTCTCTGTAATCATCTGTGAGTGTAATCCTCGGGTAAGGATAATCTGTCGTTGGCTCCTCAATTCGAATTTTGTTCAAGTCCGTGAGGTTCTCCGTTTTGAACTTCAAGTAATCCTCTGTTCTGTTTCCCATCAATTCTTCAAGATACGATCTCTTAACCGGTGATCCCTCTTCCGAAGATGGTGCATCATGAACACCGACATCATTCATGTCCGAGTGAGATTCGGCCACTGTCGCCTTGAACTTCTTCGTGCTTTTTCTCATCTGGTCGAATTCTTCACTGGAGAGAGGCGGGAAGTTCTCTTTCGACATTGTCCCCTTTTCCGTTTTCTTTACTGCCAAATAATGGTGGAGAATACTATCATTGCCCCATCGCCCGATTGACTCAATAATTCTATTCGATCTTTAGCTTCTCAATTTTGTCGCCACTCTTCCAGATCTAATGTCACCTTCCCAGATCTAGCGGGATTTTCTGGTATGAAAGTTTTGTTTCTTCCGTATGGAAGTTTTGTTCCTTCTATATATGGAAGTTTTGTTAATTTTTTTAGGTTTAATTTTATTTTCTTATATGATTCTCGGAGAATATTTTTGATCGAGTTATCTGTTGTAGGACAAGGTAACTGTTATTCTCAATCCAGAGAAAAGACGGCTGCGGAACTTCACCCCGATTGGATTATCTTCAACTTCAAGGAGTCTTTTCTATTTACTAGATGTGATGCTAATATAATAGCTCACAAATTTGTTGAAATTGCGGATTCGGCATGCGTTAATTTTTCTGTTATTCCTTTTTGTAATTGTTTATCTCTTGATTTGCAACAATATTTCCCTTTATGGGATTTGACTTTAAAAAAAATTGCTACGAGAAAGAATGGATAAAAGTATAAATAAAATAACCAATTTAAAAGCTTAAAGATATAAATTAAGAGAAGAAATATGAAATTTAGAATATCATAAATTTTGTAGTAAAAACAAATTAAAATAAAGAAGTTAGTTATCAACTTAAGAAAAGAAAAATTTTAGGTTGGATTTACTTTAATAGATAGCAATCCATCAAATCCAAGAGGAGTAGCTTGTTGGTGTGGAGCCGCTCCATAGGTGTGCTTTGGGATTGTTCGTTTGGTTTGTTTGTCAATGTGAGATTTTCTTTCTTCTAGTTATTACGATCTACAACCCAAAATGCGTTTTAAGCCCGCATGCGGCCTACGTATATATATGTATTTAGATATGTGTTTGATATGTATTTTGTGAGAATTGGCCCGTTTGCTATGAAACCATTTGAAAAAAGTTTTATATATACGTAACTATGTTTTTGTTTATTTGTTTTGAAAAAGAGTTGGTTTGTGTGTTTTGAACTAGAGAGATATGGCTTTGAAAGATAATATTTGTGAGAATTTTAGTTTGTGTGAACTTAGGCCCTGGGGATTTGTGCAAAGGAGCCCTGGGATGGTGTCGGGCCATGGGGTCTACTCCCGAGTGCGGTCTCCATCTTAAAGGATTAACCTGGAACCCACTAGGATGTTTGGTGGGGGATGGAATCCTTAGGCATGAGCGTCATGAAACTCACGACTCATACATATCAGTGTGGATGGTTAGGTGTGCACAACCCTTCCATCACCCGGTGCGGAGGAAGGTATGTTTGATTTTTATTTCGTTTGAATTTGAATAAGTTATAGAGGGGGTTGGTTGGAAACTCGTACCTATCTAGTTAGCATGATTTTGACTTAGACTTTGGTTCGTGAAATGGAGGTGGATTCCTAATTACTAAAATTGGTTGATTTTGGACTTCGGCTCTAACTCTTTTCTATATATATAGTATCACAGGATTAAATTATTTTAGATTGCAAAAATCATGCCCCGATTCACGAATTTTATGATTTTTAATGTGATTTGCTCTTATGTATATATACGTGTGGGTGTGTTAGCCCCCTCACCAGTCATTAGGACTGACCTCGTTGTTGTTTCTCTTTTTCCCCCTTATTCTTGAGTTGCAGGTGCATGTGCAGGTGTAGGTTTCAAGTTGAGCTAGGCGGCGGTTGTCTTTTATTTTGTTCGAGTCTTGTAGTTCGAGTCTTTTGCATTTTGCAGCTTTACATTTTCACATTGAAATTTTGTATGTATGTGAATATAACTGGGAGAATTTTATGATCTAAAATGCCCTTGTCGGACTTGTTAGTATGTTGCGTGTGAGGCCTATGTGCCATATTAGTATTCGTTTTTGCTTTAAAAGAGGTATGTGTGCCCAAGTGTGCATGTAACTTCTGTGCTTTAATTTTGTCGGCTCGTGGCCATTACATGTGCGCCTGTTGTCGTTATGATGATCCTGTTGCTCCCGCCTTTGTTTCGATTTTGTTGCGCGCTCTGTATTAGGGTCTAGACTGCCTACCTTAGGTAAGATTTTTATTTGTCTCCCATTCGCTATGGCTTGGTGTGTGTGTGTGAAATTACCATTTCATTACACATGTTGGGCTATGGTGCGGTGGATATAGTGCTCTTCGCTTGGGGTGCTACACTAAGTAATTTTTATGGGTGGTGATTTTTAAGAATTCACTTCAAAACTAGTGTATGCTTATACATATACCTAATCAAACTCAAATTGTAAGTGGTAAAGACATACAAATTGTTAATGAATGGTGATTTCTCAATAATTATTTCGAAAAGCTAATAATTTTCTTTTACTCATATCTTTTTTTTTTCAGATCGGATGATATATACACTAATAGAAATCTCTCGCGATATACATTGGCCCTCATTTCTGGTCTTGTAAGTAAAAATACAGAAAGAATGAACAATTTATACAAGAGAATTAATAAACTAAATGGTCTTGTAAGTGAAAATACAGAAAGAATGAACAATTTATACAAGAGAATTAATAAACTAAGTAAGAAAAATAAAAAAGAAGAAAGGGTTTAGTGTTCAGGCATTAAAAAGTCAGAAATGCCTACCATAAGAAAAGAGAGAAAGAGAGAGAATAAAGAAATAAAGCTCGATGGGAAAAGATAAAAAAATGGCATCTGATTTGGGGATACATTTAAGCTAAAGTATCCCACTTTGCTAAACACAACGTGGTAAAATTCTACATTATATCTCCAGAATTAGAAGAAATACATGGTACAAGGCACTCCATATTATCTCAATAAATCATTTATAGAATAACATCAGTCTAGAGATACAAAAATGGTACATATCCTAGAATTATACAATATGCTCTCAACACCACTCAAAGGATGAGGTGTTCTTATAATTAGGATAATTAAGAATGAAAAAAAATGGGACTGTAATGTGTGTAATAAATACGTGTCAAAATTCTTAACAAATGGGACTGTAATTTGTGTAATAAATACATTTCAAAATTCTTAACAGGAATCCTAATAACGGCAACTGGTTCATCCAACAGTGTGTTGCCTGCAACGTTTGGGGCCATAGTGATTGGAGCTTTTTCTCACAATTTTCCTACACACGTAGCAGTAATGGTTTTGGCATGCCCAGCAGAACATGTGATTGTTGTTTCCCACCTGCAAATGTTTTACATTATGAAACAAGAAATACGCACGGCGGAAAAAAAACACTTAGGAAGATAAAGAAAGATTCAGATGAGAGTTGAGAAGGCATTTATATCTGAAATGATATTATTATTGTTCAACTTCTACATATTGCAATCAATAATTTCAAGGAGTGCAGTTCTTGGAGATGCATGGTGAAGTGGTTGAAGTAATATATTGTATGGTGGTGTTGGCGAAAGCTTCTGCTTTTGGAGAAGTAGAAGCAGAAGTTGAGGTTGTCGAAAGTTGGAGTAAAACGGGCGAATGTTTGGAAATAAATAAGCAATTGAGTGTTATGAAGGAAAAAGTAAAAAACTAAGAAGCAGTTTTAATGGAGTAAACAAAATTTCATTTATTTACGAAAATAAACTAAAAGCTAGAAGTTGATTTTTCAACACTCCCAAAGTTCTTAAAGAAAGAAAAAGGTGCAGAAGTGCCTTCTTCTTCTTCAATTTTTTTTTTTTTTGGTTGAGTTCGAAAACACTCCCTATACACCCTATACTTTCTATTTTAAACCTTCTAAAGTTGAGAATAAGCATTAAAAGGAAATGAAAAAAATTTCCCCATTTCAATCAAGAAAACAAGTTATGAGTCCTATTTCCTAACCTTTAGATTCAGCTGCCCACAAAGAGGGCATGGATGATCACTATTAGCAAACATTGCTGCTTCAATCCGTCCGCCACGTGCACGACCATTCATCCTCTCTTCCCACCTCTGGATTTCATCTGTTGGGAAAAGTTCACATTGTCCATCCCTTCATCACAGAAAACGTAAAAAGAATCAGACATACAAAGTGGAAAATTTCCCAAAAATTTACAACTGATTTGGTATAGTATTTTTCTCAAAGCAGACGCAGCAAACCTGAAATGCTCGTATCCCGAGATAGCTCTATAACAGCGGTAGCAGAAAAATTGTCCACAATTATGACACACCATCTTATTGCAATCTCCTAATCGAGATTTAGCCATCTTACAAGAAGGGCATTGTTTGGCAAATGTGCTTATCGCCTTGATACTAAGAAGTTGATTGATCATATCCTGCTCTCTCCGCATTTGTTCGTTGTTCATTGATGTTGAACTTTGTCTCCCCTGATGTCAAATGACAAAAATAACTATCCCATATTCTAGGGCATACGACAGTTTCATAATTTACGTATGCTGACAAATAAAATTTGAAGCTCATAAGCAAGCAGTAACTAGAACTCCCTTGTAAATTCTATTAACTAGACGAAGTTCCCATCTTAGTCCAAAACTACAAATACCCTTTTTTTCCCGGAAAAAAAAAATTACAAATACCCATTTCCAAGTATGGAGGTATAATCAAAACTGGAAAAACATATCCATAAAATTAGATAACAACATCGACCCATAAAACAATTAAATATTTACAAAATTTGAATTTGTAACATTATTCAACCATGTAAAATAATCAACAGAGGGTGGTAACTATAAGATATAAATAAATTAGAATGAAGGCATGTGCAATTTCAAAATCAATACAACATATATATGTGCATAGTTTTTCATAATTAGACGAATACCCCGTACCTTCAATATACTTAGCTTCATCTCAGCCGACGTGCATGAAAACCCAACATGGCGCTTCTCTCTGCAAAGCGTGCAAAAGCTGTAGTAGCATTTCAAACATTGTGCATGGTTTTCTTCATCCTTGAGACAAGCTGTTTCACATCTTGGACAGTAGACAACATCAGTCATTGATTCCAGTGCTTTTTGTAATGTCAAAGACTCCCACCGTTCAAACTCTTCATCACCCAGTAATCTTCCGAGTAAACCAGGAGGAATCATGCCTTCACATTTGGATTCTGGGCATTTAAGTTTTAATACGGTTCCTTCTGCTATAT
>JBBMKE010403314.1:0-12277 GCA_037834125.1 Lippia alba | reverse complement strand
TATATATATATGCAGTATTTTCTATAATTGAAAAAAAATAAAATCATTTTAACCTACAAAACATCGTTTAATATTTTTATCGGTAATATTCTATTATCTAAATTTATTTCTTTATAGTAGGGCTAGACAATTGACATGTAGATATATTATGGATATGTCATGTATTTTTTTTAGCCAAAACTACTAACAAACGAGTTTAGTACGCACAAATATAGATTAGATGATTGTTTGTAAGTTCAAATTATACGAATTACAAAAAATTTATATATAGTTCCATTATCAAAAATTAATAATCTCTTTTTTAATGTTAATTTTTTTGCAAACATTATAATTCTGACTCCTATATTTTTTATGTTTTGAACTCCCCTCTTTCTTAATAAAAATTAAATTGAAAAAGGCGGATACATGAGACAGCAAAAAGGCTACTGGGCAGTAATTGCAGTCGTCAATTATAATAAATAAATTACGGGCAGAAAATTAAGAGATGAAATACAAGAGTCGCGATTCAGGGGCAGGATAAGATTAAACTGTATGTTTTCGAGGGAAAAGTTGAACTTTCCCATATATACTTTCTGTGAATGATTACACTGGCGGCGCTCAGATTTTGTCTCTCTCACTTTGGTCTAATGTCTAAAACTCTTTCGTTTCTTTCATTTTTTTGGCAAGGTTTTGTCTTGGTTCTTTTTCTTTCTTTTTTTGAATTTTTAATTATTCTGCATAATTACACATTAATTATTTAAAATTATCATAGTTTGAATTTCTTATACATGCAAGAATCTACTTCTGTACATATTAGACAAGTAGATGGCTTGAGTGGTAAATTTGTTTACTCGTGAATTGGTAGGTTATGAATTTAAATTTTGTTGGAGTAGTTGGAGAACCAACATCAATTTTTTTTATTTAAAAAAAAGGAAAATATTCTAGCTGTATATTAAACCTTATATTTTTCAAGTTCAGGAAATTTACATTCTTTTACAGCGAATAATTATCTCATCAAATTGTAAACATTTCAAAGAATAAATAAAAATTTTAAAACTGCTCTATAACAGAAGAATAATGTTACGCCGTCTTTGATATTAATTAATATTCTTTGTATCATGTCAAATGCTTCATAAGAGGTTAATTAAGTAAGGGAAAAAAGAAAAAAAACCTCTTGGTTACGATTTTTATTATGTCAGGTTTGTATTTCTATATCCGGGTTTATGTGTCGTGAATTGGACCCTCATGATTATTTTACTTAGTAATATATATTTAAACATTGGGATATTTAAGTATAGAAAGATTTTATATACGGATACAGACACGGCGACACAAATACGACACGATACGGATACGGTGACACGAATTTTTTCGGCCACGGTGTCGGATAATAATATCGGTGCATTAGAGATATATATTGTATTTTAGGTGATGTAATTGTGGTTTAGGGTTTCAGAACCAAGGGGATTAATTTTCACATGGCTTTGTCTGGAAGGAGCTAGGGTTGCTTAGGCTGTTTAAAGCGTGGGATGGATTTTAGGGTTCTGTTGGCAGATGGAGACTAAAAGTTGTACCCCTACTCAGAAAAAGCAACGAACTTGTCGATTACTTTTTTAGTTTCTCATTAATTTCTATTATTTTGATTTTTTACATTTTCGTTAATGTTGATTTAATTTGTTGGAAAATATGGTCCGAGTTTTGGGCTATGATGCACCGGAACACACATGTCGAGAGAATAATCATACGTTTTCTTTATAGGGCTAGTTCTGGAAATCCTTCATTTTTTTAATAATCTACTCCTTATTTCTAAGTTAAGGTGATCACTGTCTAGATATTAATACTTAATTCCTTTTAATAGAACAGATTTGTGGATAATGATTTTTAAATGTGTCGATATTATATATAAAATTGAAGCTCTCAATATAAAAAAATATAAAAGTGATCACAAAATTAGAATCCAACAACTAACGAATAAGAAATCATTGATCAAAAACTACGCACGATAGTTGAAGCTTTGCAGCAGCTTCTGATAGTCAATAGAATCGATTGAATATGAGAGTTGTTCGCTTCGGAAAAAGAAATACAATGACAGTAACCTTAAAGCTTGAGTAATGGTGGCATAAGAAAAATTAATGGACAAAATTTATTAAAAGAAATTAGATATGACATTTTTAAAAATTAGATAGCAATTGTACTATTCCAAATATATATTAATAAAGTATTCGGAATTAGCACTTCTTTATAAATCTATTGTGTATTAAATTTTTGTTCAATAACACCCAACACAACTATTTTATACAATACAATTTAAAATAATAATATAATGTTTTTAAAAATATGCCTATTCTGATCAGATTATAATGTTGATTATTTTTAGTGTTCTTCAACAAATTTTGAAATGAAATTGAATGAACGATAGTCATGTATTAAATAATTAATAATTATGTACAGGGAATTATTTTATTCTCATAATTCCAATTCTGGAGTCTGGACAACTTAGAATCTAGATTTTAACTCTTGCCAAACAATATCATTCCCTGGATATGCCCTATGAATGGTAGAGTTGATAGGTCCAAAGATCTCAAGAATTCCAACTCCAATTATTATAAGAATTAATATTGATTATATCATTATTCCCAATAATTTAGTGATTTTATTTAACTAGTAAATTATAAGATAATGTACGATAAATAGCTTCATATGATCACGAAACATTATATAACAACGTGTTTTTAATTAATAGGGAATTTCTAGTGAATATCAATCATAATGCTGATTAAGTTTATTATGCATTACAATTGCATACTTATGAACGGGACAAAAATATTATAAAGTTTAACGTTATAAATTTCAAAAATTACAAATTACCCAATTTTATTAGAATTTAAGTTGATTTGCGTGTGAATCCTCTATTATATCGTTGATTTAGTAAATAAAAGAGAACAAGAAATTTATTTTTCTGGAAATACACAAATATATATATTTTAGAAGTTTAGGTTTACCCATATTTAAGTTTTGAGTATCTTGGTGTTCTATTGTTTAATTTTTAATACGCGATATCAAACAGAAAATTAGTTAAAATTAAGTGGGCTAAATTAGCCTAATCTAGTATATCAAACATTTTGACATAATTAATTATAATCATAATGTGATATTTATAAAATCCTTAATTAAGTATAAATGATTACAATAATAATATTTAAAATGTGCGGATACTTTTAATAAATATAATTTTATCGCATTATTTATATTGTGTCAGACATTCATATTAAATTTTGTGTCGGATACTTTTCACGTGAATTTTTAAAAAAAAAAAAAATCATTTCATCCATTTTGTACATTTTTTTTATTGTTGTATTTGTATTCTTGCATCACTAAATAGATTAATACTTTTTTCTCAAATTGTACCACTGAAAAACTGATGGCTCAATAAATTCACATTCATAGCAAAATTATTTACTCACTCGAGTCCTTATGAATTCAAAATTTTTTAATCCGTTGGGGCTAATTTACATTAGATTCCAAACGAATATAAAAAACTACAATTTACTATTATTTAATCAAATAATTATATTATATTTTTGTAAATTTAAAAATTACATTGCATACCCATAAGAAATCGATTTTTTGGGATAGTATTAAATTCATGAGGAGATGTAAATGTAATTATTAAATTTAAAGGGAATACAAACGTACTTTTATTTAACTAGGAATAGTAAAATTTATTATTAAGTTCATGAAGGATAACCAAATTTTTAGGTTTGTATATTCCTTATATAATTATAGTCAATAAGTTGCACATTCAAAATACGGATGGACGAATATAATTATAAGACAAATTTTAAGATCATCAGTTCAAAATATAAGATTAATTATTTAAAACGTAAGTTGGATATATATATATATATAAATATAATACACTTGATATATAATTAGTTAAAAATAAGTCGAATTTCCGTCTTATATCAACTTTTTTGGCTAATAAAACATGCTTGATTAAAATTGGGAAATAAATTCTAAATTAATCGATTCCACATGCAATAAGGCAATCACAATTAATAATAATGGTCCTAAGTCTAAAGTCTTCGAATAGCCCTTAAATGAGGTAATTATATAATTGAAACTCCTAATGATAACCTTTTATTAGATGATTACGTATCGTCCACGACGACTACAAAATTTTAAAATATATATACAAAAAGGTACTGCTACAAAATTATTCAAGATTTAATTATCAAGAGTGATGGTCTGACAAAAATGTCTGGGAAATGAATTATGAACTGAAATAATTTTATGTTGCACGTGCAATTATATATTGAGCTGCTCTTAAGAATTAAAGTAAATATTACAGAATCTTAATTTTAATTGATTTTAAATAGAATTTCTATGTTTTAATGTCGTTGGAGGTTTAATTGTGGACATATAATTATGTAATAATTGATTAAAATACTATCATAAGCTGTTATTTTTTACATACAGAATTACTCTTTTTTTTACGGGTTGTGGGATAAATCTCTAATTGGGCATTATATTTTTACTTAACTCTCCATTTTGGCAAATTTCGTATGATTTTAACATAATGTCATACTTAAAATACCTCTCAAAATATGTTGTATAATTTTCACAAAATGTAGTACTAAGACGTTCTAGTGTCGTATTTATATCATACTATGTTGTATAATTTTATTGGGAGTAAAGTAAAAATATTCCAAACTGATGGGGAGTTATTTCAAACTGCCCTGTGATGGGGGGCCAAACTGGCCAAATTAACTAACATCAACAAAACCAACGTCCGAAACAAAAGAAGGGAAATCAGAAGAACCAATGCAGGCATAAGCCGCATTATGAGCGAGAAGGTGGACTACTACATTAGCACCACGCCTGCAAAAAGAAAATCGGAATTTCTCAAAACACTCACAAGTGAGTTTAATGTCTTAAAGGATGTTTCTGATGTCCGAGAGATCTTCTTCATCAAGGCGAAGGTCGTGAATCACATTCAAGCAGTCTCCCTCAATAATAACTTTCCTCCAACCAAAGTCTCGATCCAATTTGGCTGTGGAGAAAGCAGCCTGTACGTCAGCAACTAAGGGATTAGCAATGTTGCCCTTTCAGTCAGTTTCCCACGCCACAACTCCATCCTCCGAATCACCCGCCACCACTCCGATTCCAATAGCAGAAGATTCTTTAAAGACAGCGCCATCAAAGTTAATTTTCACCGAGCCACGCCTCGGTTTCGTCCAATGTTGGCTGCCTAAACTAGATCGAACCTGTCCTCCTTCCCTATCGATCGTCTGATTCGGGACTACATCCCGAGCAGCATAGTCCAGAACTTCATGGGGTTGCCAAATCAAACCCTCAGCCCGCCTTTTATTCCTTGCGGTCCAAATCTCCCACAAAATCGCTGCAGCTCTACCCCCTTCCCCGCTATCCAGTTCGTTAATTAGCTACACTAAACCATCACACAAACTGTCTTGGTAGGGTTGTATCAGCCGTGTTGGGATGTGCGACAATGCCCAGATCTGTCTCGCATAAGGACAACGAAATAGGGCATGGGGCATATCTTTTTCCTTATCTCCACAATGAATACAGTTAACATCCATAGTACAATGTCTGCGCGCCAAATTGCTTCTCGTGGGTAAGATGTCGTGGCAACATCGCCAAAGAAACTTTTTAATTTTTGGTTGAATCATTAAGTTCCAAATCATCTTCCAGATGGCGTGATTGTGAGTCATCGTAGAAGAGGTTGTCCCTCTGCTAGCAATATCAACTGCAAGGTTGTATGAGCTTCTAACTGGGAATTTAATGTCTTTATTGTAGTGCCACACTAGGGAGTCACTTCGTGGGATTGAACCTAAGGGGATGCTCAGTATATTCGTTGCATCCATATCATTAAACACATTCCTCAGCAACTCCACATCCTATTCCATCAGCCCTATCTTAGAAAAGATCCGACACCCATTCCGGAGAGATGGTCATTCCTTGACGAAACTGAGGTCTAAATCCGGTGCCGTGAGGGAGCCCTTTATCCTCCACACATGGATAGACTTCCCATCCCCAACTCTCCAACGCGATCCAGCAGCTAACAAATACCATGCCTCAAAGAGAATTCTCCACGTGTAGGAGGGAGACTGCCCAACGAGGCTCCCTACAAATTCGAATTAGGGAAATACTTAGCCTTCAAAATACGACTAATGAGACTATCCGGGAATCTAATTTTATGCCATAACTATTTTGCTAGCATAGCCATGTTGAACAACTTGAATTCACGAAACCCCAAGCCTCCCACCAATTTACGCACACACAACTTCCGCCAAGCCAACCAATGCAACTTCCTAGACCCCCCATTATGCCACCAAAATTGTGCCAAGGTAGCATCAATATCATGAATGAGAGCATCGGGGAGGAGGAAACAATTCATAGCATAAGTTGGTATCGCTTGCAACACCGCCTTGATGAGTACCTCTTTACCCGCCTTAGAAAGGAATTTTTCGGGAAAGCCCTGTACTCGCCTTTTTATCTTATCAAGTATACCTGCAATGACCTCCTTTCTAGACCTTCCCACCACCGAAGGCAAACCTAAATAAAGATCAAGCTTCTCCACACACCTAACCCCCAGCTCCTCCAAGAGTTCCAACTGTACCGTAGCTTCTACATTCTTGCTGAAAGCTATAGAAGGTTCTTGAAAGTTCATAATCTGCCCAGAGAGCTTATTATAGCGATCCAGCATCCCTTTAACACACAACACAACTTCCATATTCACCCTCCCACATATCATTGTGTCGTCTGCAAAGAGTAGGTGGGAAATTACTGGGGCACCACGACAAACTGAAATACCCTTCAAATGAACACTCATTTTCTTCTCCTACAACAAAAGGGATAACACTTTTGCGTAGAAAAGGAAC
The DNA here is from genome assembly GCA_037834125.1 of Lippia alba. Taxonomy (NCBI): domain Eukaryota; kingdom Viridiplantae; phylum Streptophyta; class Magnoliopsida; order Lamiales; family Verbenaceae; genus Lippia; species Lippia alba. The sequence continues at coordinate 5,396 of JBBMKE010403314.1, read as the reverse complement.
AGATAAAGGGAGAGGGGGTCTCCTTGACAAATCCCCCTCCTTGGGGCCAAAGAGCCAAATTCACAAACCATCAAGCATAAAAGAATAAGAGGCAGTGGAAATGCAAGTCATCACTCTAGAAATAAAGAGGGAGAGAAAACCTAACCTGACCAGTAATCGTTCGAGGAACCGCCATTCGACCCGGTCATAAGCTTTGCTTATATCGAGCTTCAGGTTAAAGTAACCTACCTTTCCTGTAGTCTTCTGCTTCAAAAAGTGATTAATCTCAAAGGCTACTAGAACATTATTAGTAATCAGGCAATTGGAAATGAAAGCATATTGACTCGATGAGATAAGAGAGTTGAGAAAAGGTTTGATACGATTAGCAAGGACCTTGGAAGCAAGTTTATAGACAACATTGCGCAAGCTAATAGGACGAAATTGAGTGATCACTTCAGGAAATCCAAGATACAGGTTACAACATTACGTCCCACAATATCCCAATAGTGCTGAAAAAAAATAAGGGGGAAGGCCATCCGACCCCAGAGATTTTAAAGAATACATACTCTTAAGAGCAAAAGTTACCTCCTCAGACGAGAAAGGGGTGAGGAGTTGCTTTTCCATGTCATCATTGTCTCTTCTCGGCACCAAACTAAGCCCCATCATCCAATTCAATGTCCGAACAGTAGTTGAACATGAAGATATGTCCAAAGTAATTCTCGATAATATCCTGAATTCCTTCCTCTGAAGTATAGTTCATTCCATTGTCATCCTTGAGAGAGGCGATGTGGTTCTTTCTCTCCCACTGTTTTTCCTTAAGATGGAAGAATTTTGTATTTCCATCTCCCTCACAGAGCCATTATGCTTTCACCCTTTGCTTCCATATGATCTCTTCCCAAATAAGAATAGAACCAATTTGTTCTTTCAAGTGGTTTATTTCTGCCCTAATCTTCGGTGTGACACCCCGATTCTCTGATCGACTGAGCTGGCGCCACGTGTAGACCTCTTTATGTGTTTAATTGTTTAAGTTGCCCTATTTGTTGTTTACCGTATTTTATTTCTTTAATTCTGTTACTCCGAGCATTGCGGGGCCCTATTTCTAACTCTTTAAGAGTTCAGGGGCTATTTACAATTTTCTCTTTTAGGGGTCTTTTGGTCATTTTTCGTTCGGATGAGAGTCTGACCTTTTGACCCCTCCAGCTTGTCCGGGGCGACGAAAGGAGTCCGTAGACTCTAAGTTTGCCCAATTATGACTTCATTTGCTCGTTCTGCGGCCGTTTTACTCGTTCGAATTCGGATCAAATATTCGGAAATCCCCCGTTGGCCAATGACATTGCGCCACCTCACTCCCTCTCTACCGGCTCTCTATCTCTCTCTTAGCGATCAACACACACCCGAAGGTGTATTTTCACATAATAACCCAACTTCTTCGTTTCTCGACGGAATTCGACGATCCAATAGTGAAAATCGATCATCTCGACAACGCCAACTCAACTGTACCAAGATCGAGACCTGAAATGCGGTGGTGGCAGAGAAAAATGGGATTTTCAGTCGCGGCGCTGGGTGGTGGCAGCCGCGACCTTCGCCGGCGATTTCGGCATTCTCCGGTGACATACCGGCGACACGCGCTTCGGACCCAGATAGGTGAAGACCCGGTGCAACTTTCCCCACTGGCGGCGCAACCATCAGTCAGCCGACAGCCGTGCATGCGCCGGCCAAAGGCAGCGATGCGGTGGCGCGTCACTGTTGAGGTGGCGTTCCGCCGCCGCCGGTGACTTTTTCCGACGTGGCTTGGTGGTTCCTGATATTTTCCGACGTCTTGAGTCCATTTTCGGGGTTGTTTTGGACGATTCGCGACGGTTGTGGAGTTTCCGGCGAGGCAGCAAAGACGGCTTTAGGCCAGGATTTGAGGGTCTTCCGGCGGTTTTCCGGCATCGATCCCTTTACAAAAGTTGCTTGGAATGAGGAGAGCTAGCTTCCGGTGTAGGCGGTGAACCGAGAACCGGCCGACGACAGTGAAGCGGTGGTGAACCGGCTGGCCCCTGTTCCGACGATATTTTTCGGCGTTTATCATAGGGCTTAGTAGGCCTCGATATGAGCTTCACAAAGGTATGTTTGGATTTCATTTTCGTCAGACATTTTCGTTTAATTTCGATTCTTGGATTTAGGGTTCGTATTCATTTTTTGTCAACGAAATCCCCGTACGTTTGGTATTTTCTGAAATTAGTTGAGGGCTTTTGTTTGTTAGGCCGAGACGTACGATCCTGTCCTTTCGGAGATTTTTCTGGTCACCGGACGTATTTTTCCGGCTACTGTCAGCCCTATTCCGGCAGCTTCCGGCATCGGTTTTTCGATGTTTCTACATTAATTGGATTTCTTTCGTCGTGGTGAGTCCAACGTGCAGCGGCCCCTAGCACTACAACCCCCGCACCGCACTACCCTCGAGTGGATGTGAGACCTAGCACTCGAGGAATAGTATGGCGAATGGTATAGACGGTACTTAAGTAGAGCGTAAGGTCAAATGCAGCGGAAGATAGAGAAATTTAAAACTTGTAAATAAACGGCATACTAAACGCAGGCAAGGTAAGCATGTTATAACAGGGGGTTTAATGCGATATTATATCTTAAGGCAGAACTAAAAGGGCAAGTTATTGAAAGATGTATATAATCAGGATTATATGCCCTAAAATGATCCTAACATAATAAAAGTGTGACACCTAAAGCTTCAAGATACCTCTAGGTGTCGTAGTCCTCGCATCCTGAAATCATGCAGTGGAAAACAGGCGAGGAGTTAGTCAAAGTGACTAAGTGAAGATTATTGTTGATATTAGAAATATAGGTGGTTATATATGTATATATGATCAAGAAATTCTTGATCTAAATAAATTCAAGTAGAATATAACAAATAAGATACGGTTCATAAGTTTAAATAGGGAATAAGGGTATGTGAGAATATTTTGAAATATGAACCGTGTAATAAATAATTTAAATGGCCCGCAAGTAAGGCCCTTTCACCCAAACTCCGTAAATATTTGTAAAACAGTAACGGGCTGATCAAGGCACCGATACTTTAATAAAACCAAGTATGATAATACTCTGCTACTCCAGTGTCAATAGGGGAGCAAACCCTAAAGACGGTATAATGTAATAAGTGGAAAATACGTTCCCGGGAGGGTGTCTCCCATAAGCTCTTGGGCGTAGAGTAACTAACCTCCAGTTAAACCACGACCAGGAGTGTAAGTGTAGCACCCAGCGCGTGACGCCACATCCCCCCGCACCAAGACCTCGACCCGATCATGAAATGGGAGTCCATGCCCGAATCCGAATCAAGGCGAACGGGGACACAACTCAATCGCTAGGCTAGGCGCGCTAACCCTTGGACCATATAACCACATGCATCAGAGTACAACAAAAATGTGGAAGCATACTATGTATAAATCATAAAATTCAAATTGAGCCACAGGCTCTATAATAAAACGATATAAGTAACATGGCCTTCACAACCTCAAAACAATAAATAAAGCGCCACATGCATCCATAAACTTAAGTACAATGAAAGTAAATATGAATGTGTGTGAAATTAAAACTAGACTCTAAAACAAGACATCAAAAGAACTGACTTCCAGCCTAGCACACTTCAAGAGAAACCTGCACAACACCACTGAAACAAATTCGGGTTCAGTCTATAGGAGACTGGTGGGTATAAAACGGGGCTTAATATAATAATATTGCATAATTTAAACACCCGCACATGTAAGCTATAATCCCGATCAAGGTTTTGAAATCATTTCCCAAGTGGGTAAAAACAAATAAAATAATGATCGGGATTACGACTATCAATATTATTCAATCAATCAATAGGTCAATACGTGAGCCCCGGAGGGCAGGGCTTCAATCTCCATCCTTCTCCTTTGTGTGTGCATTATTCATTCATTATTAACGATCATGCATCAATCAATCAATCATTCACATTCGTTCATTCATAATCATTCATTAACAATAACTGTGACGCCCTAGCGTGGGCCATCCACATCCCCGCACATAGACCCTCACTCACATATGAAATGGATGTCATAAACTCGAATCTAAGCGAACGGAGACCTAGACACGCACACACTAGGCTAAGCGGGGCTAACCCTGAACAGAGCGCGCGAATAAATAATAAAACATACATGCGGAAGCAACTCAGGATCCAAAATAGAGCTTTCATAATATAAACAATGGCTTCGAGCCTAAAAGATACAAATATTCAAAGTGCATAGATTCAAATTAATATACATAACCGAATTCATATACATGCTAGCAAGAGTAACCAAAATAAGTACAAATGATGCAACTCGACCTACACTAGGAAGACCACAATTACTTGAAGACTTCCCCGCTTAGCTCGAGAACCTACAACTAAAAGAAGTGAAGAAACGAGGGTCATTCTACCCACTTGGATAAATCGAGTCGGGGTTTTGCAAACTAAAATGAATTTTGAAACAAAAGGATACATATAGGTACATGAAATCCCAACTCGTTCCACAATTACCAAAAGAGACATAAAACCCAGCGAGAACAGGCATCCTTCAACTTTTAGACTCGTAAGATTCAAATCATAAGTCAATCCTCACAACGTCTTGGTGATCGGGTAGCGAATCCATTTCACCCATAGGGATTCATATACACTCGGGGTAGCTAGACCACGAAGTGCCTTCCCCGGTTATTCACCGAGGGCTCAAGATCACACGCCATACAACAACATGTATGTCTCAAATAGAAAGTGCACAGGGGTCATAACCGCAACCCTGACGGTTGTCCCGGGTCTCCCTTACCCACAATCCGGGGGCCCAAATTCATAGAAATCATACCAAAGCCCCATCTTTCAGGGAAGCTCACTAGACTCGAATAGAAACGTACATGGATTCAAATCAAGCTCATACATGCTTCATACGTATACAAAGTTTTATAAGATTCAAAGGTGATTCACAAAATGGACTCATATCATAAAACACACATATTTATATATAATAGAAGTATACCACATGCGGGATTCAAAATCAATTCATATTAAGGCTATAGGGTTCATATCTATACAACCTAACCCTCACCTTGAAGAAAAAACGGCAAAAGAAGTGGAGTGGAGGAGCAACGAACACCTAAACCTCGGGTTCCTTGACTTCCGGAGGAGGAGCTAAAATAAAAGAGACCCAAACCCGAGACTTAAGACTCAATTATGAACTAAATAGACGCTCGGATAACCGTATTCAAATGTTGGAAAACAGAATCAGAAAAGCAGCGAAATTCAAAAAAATTTCCAACAAAAGGACCGGGGCTCGCAATTGTGAATCCAAATTTGTAGTGTTAGAAACTTACTTTTCTAAATAATCTTTCTTGAAGCGTTACAAGCCACCCAAGAACGCTCTTCTCGCGGC
>JBBMKE010403306.1:0-12280 GCA_037834125.1 Lippia alba | reverse complement strand
AGCATCTGCCGTTGATTGAATTCTCCTACAACAACAACTACCATGCTTCGATTAAGATGGCTCCCTATGAGGCTCTCTATGGAAGGAAATGCAGATCGCCACTGTTTTGGGACATTAAGGATTGGAAATGGACCGAAGAAGACAAACTGGAAAGGGCCGAGCCTAAGGAAACGTTCGATGATATAATTGAGAAAGTCAAGATTACAGCAAAGAATGAAGGCCGCCCAATCTCGACAGAAGAGTTATGCCAATAAGCGAAGAAGGTCGTTAGAGTTTGAAGTCGGAGACAAGGTTTTTCTCAAAGCATCTCCAAAGAAAGGGTTCTCTCGAATTGGAAAAGGGGGGAAGCTCAAACCGCGATTCCTAGGCCCCTTTGATATCCTTGAAAGGATAGGAGAAGTGGCGTATAGGTTAGATTTGCCGCCCAATTTAACCGGGATTCACAACGTGTTCTATGTTTTCCAGCTTCGCAAGTATTATCCCGATGAGGCAACCATCCTACTGGTCGAAGAGGTGCAATTAGAACCGGATTTGACGATCACATGACATCCGGTAGCAATCCAAGACCGAAAGATTCAAGAGTTGAGGAACAAGAGAATTCCTTTGGTCCGGGTACTTTGGCAGGATCAAAAATCTGAGGAGTCTACGTGGGAAACCGAGGAGAAGATGCGAAGTCTGTATCCAGAGTTGTTTAAGGCTTTGGGCCGGACTTGAGGACAAGTCATTTTCAAGGGGGGAGGTTGTGACACCCCGTTTCTCCACACGTGCAGGTTTGTACCACGTGTGAGTTTAAATATTGTCTCCATACTTAACTGTTGCATTTCATTCATAATTATTGCTTATTTGATCCAATTAAACAATTTGAATTAATTGAATTAATCGTTTAATCGCGTAATGTGAATTTTTGTGAATTTGGCTGCTGAGCATGTTTAACGTGTTGTGTATAAGTTCTAGGATTTTCTGTGTAATTTGTACTGGTTTTGTGCCTTCGTGTGTTTAGTTTTGGACTGAAATGTTAAGATTTGCATGTTTAAGGGTCATTTGGTAATTATGACCTATTTGAATCCTTAGGTCGTTTCTTGAGCTAGGGAACTCGAAATCGAGTTCCGACACCTTCGTTACGTTCCATTTGGAAAATGGGATTCAATGAGACTAACCTCGTATTTTTATGACCCCGTTTCAAACCCCGTATCAAGTCGTATACACTCACGTATCAAAAATACACTTGTGGGACCCATGAACCATGACTTTTGGCCAATTTTTCCCTCTCCCTTATACACTATCAGCCATCTCTCTCCCTCATTTCACTCACACTCACCGATCCACATAAGAAAGAAAATAGAGAAGAGAGCTTCAAGCTTTGCCTCCATTTTTGAACACCAAGCCAAGCTCAAGACCCTTCTTTGTGCATTTTCTTCAATAGGTTAGCATATATTTGTGATCCTTGCTTCCATGAGACCTCATTTATGTCTTCATAACATACATATCATGGTGGGATTTATAGGATTGAATTTGGAGGGCTTTGAAGGGTTTCCATGGCATATCTTGTTAGCATGCCTTTCCTTGCTCCTTGTTGCACTTATTTGAGCATATTGGTGATAAGTATGAGCTTTCTTAGATTATTTATGGCATTGAAGGCTTGGTAGTTGAGTTAGGAACTTGGTGCATTTACGAGAAATATGAGTTTATGAGTTGTTGCATGATTTCTTGATTTATGATTCCCATTTGCATTCATATGAGTAGGTTTGATGATTTGATGCATAACTTGAAGTGTTGGATTGATTATGGGCTTGATCACTTGGACCCCTTTCCCTTAGATTGAACTTATTCATGCTTTTATGTGTTGGGAATGTGTATGAAGTGCTTTGTTGGTAATTTATTGAGTTTTGAATGCTTTGAGGCTATTTTGAAGCCAACCTTGCCGATTGGGACCTCTTTGTGCGCATTTGAATGTTTCGTTGCCAATTTGCGTATGATTTGTTGATCCCTCGATGTAATTTGATGTCTTATATGCCCTTAATTGTATTATGTTGTTATTGTATGATTTAGGATTGGTTTTTAGGTGTTTAAGCATGCCTAAGTGTTGATTTTTGGACCGAAAATGTGTAAAACGATTTTTGGGCTCCTGAGAGGTATCACCGGCCGTTGGCCCCGCTTAGCCTAGTATGTACGTGTCTAGGTCTCCGTTCACTCGAGTTTAGGCTCATGTATGGAAGTCCATTTCGTATGTGAGTTTGGGCCCGGGTGCAGGGGATATGGATGGCCCACGCTAGGGCATCATAGGAACAAACCTCACACATAAGCAAAGGCCACGGGCTAACATAAATAACATCAAGATAAATACATGCATAAATGACACGTGGGCAAAAATATAAAACAAAGCCTGATAAGGGCACCGATATATAAGAATCCAAGTACAAGGGCCGATACGACCAAACTAAAGTAGCTAAGTACAAAATAAGGGATACCACCGTCTGATAAGAAAAGATAAAATAAACTCAAACTCTGCCTAGCACGAACTCCAAAGCCACCTACAACTAAAAGTGTTCAAGGAGAGGGGTCAGTCAGAACTCGACTGAGTGAGGGTCAACACACACATACACACACACTATACGTATATACGGAGCATAGCACATATACAAATTAAAGTCCATGAATCGGGGCATGGTTTTTGCACTCTAAATCATTTTAACTCATGATGCTAAATATATGGAGGACAAGAGTTTGAGGTCGAAAGCTAAAAGAACCAAGTTTTATCAATTATGAATCCACTCTTGTTTCATGAACAATTTCATAACAAACTATCAAAACGGGGATCAAGCATAGCACGTACAAGTCCGTCGACCTAAAATGAGCTGCATGGATTCAAAACCCACACACACACCCCTCTGTCGACCTAAAATGAGCCACACGGATACAAGGCATAACATACATCAAGTCCATCGACCTAAGATGAGCCGCACAGATACAGAACATAACGTACGAGCATAAACATATCAAAACACGTCATACAACTTACCATAACATGCATATACATGCATACCGTACATACATACCATATGTACGTACCATACCCTCGAACCGTATATACGTACCATGTATACATACTATACATATGTACGATGCCTTGCCACCATCATGCTTTGCTTGCTTACCTCTCCGTGTTGTTCGTTGATCGCCCCCATAGAACATGCAGGGCTCATGTAGGGTACATGATATGATCGTCCTCTTATAGTGGGCAGGACTTATGGAGACTTCGCGGTTTGGAGCACAAGGTAGCAACCCACACATAACCATGACCAACCAAACAAGCTTGCATATGCTTATACCTAGCGTATCAAACTTTCCAAACATGTTTCATAGTTAAACACATACATATTTCATACATATTTACATATATACTCAAGTCTTATATCACAAGCATTCATACGGGCACATTTTATTAGGGTATATCTATAACCTAACCTCACCTTATACCGATAAAGTCGTAAATAAGATGATCGGTCCACCTCAAAACCTCCACGGCAAGCAAGTCACTACCTTGCGTGTCCTGAACAATCTAAAGACAAAACACAAGACTTAAACTAAAAAAATCATAAAGACTCTTAACAAATGCATATGGGTGCATATGATGCAATGCAAATCATACAGGTTTCACATTTGAGCAAAAAAAATGAGCAGTTACCACATATTCATATAACCGGCACTTAAATCGAACATTCAATACATAGTATATCAAATTATATCATATAGAGAGCATATACAAGTTCAAGTCATATAAGAAAACAAACTACACAAGAAATCGTTCACACGTAGCACTTAGAGCATAAAAGTTCATATCTTGCATATAACATATCAAATGAATCCATAAACTTAACACGAAGCTCATAACACGTCACTTAGTATGTTAACAATTCATATCTATCATAAAAGAGGCAAGGAAGTATCAAACAAGATGAATAAATGAGGCATCCACGCATGCATTTCATATAAGGGAGAATTTAAGTCATATAAGAGAATTTAAGGTCATAACTCGAAATCGGGAAATTATATGAATATAACATGTATACAATTTATATAAATCATAAACGAGCTAAAGAAATGAAAAAATAAATCCACGAAGCAAATACAAAACACATTCGTGCACAAATGTGTGATTGTCGGGGGTCACATTTCTTAGTTAAAATGTGATAACCCCCGTGAGGGGCATGCATCAGCAACAAAACAAGCAGGTGACGGGGGTCACCAATTCCTTTACAAAAGGAGTGACCCTCGTTAGGGCTCACAGAAGCACCCAATGGGGAGGTGACGGGCGTCTCCTCTAATCATGCATTTTAGGGTGATGAGCGTCACCCTGTCTCCTTCACCAAATTGAGAGTAGCCATAGCTGCTCACCCTTGCATTCGACAATAGCATCACAAACACAGCAGCAAAAGCTCACAATTAACCCCATAAACATGTCTCAAGTCACAACAAAACTCACACGCACGAGCAAGGGAGGAGATGAGTTCAATTTCATGCAAAATCCCGAAGTTCTTAAGACCTTCTTAGATCCATTAATGGTGGAACAAAATGCAAGAACATACCATGAAATTCAAGCTCAAGAACACAACAAGGAGGTCATTTAGCACATATATTCAGCTTCAAATCACGAAATGCATCAAGGAAACATAAGATTTCATCAAAATTACCTCTAACCCTAACTATTCTTGCCATTTCTCAAATCCTAATTAAACCAAGCTCAAATCATGAATTTCATGGATGAAAAGAATCATAGAAGGATGGAGAATCCAAAAATACACTTACCTTCAAGAGATGATGAAGTTTGGAAGTAAAATAAGCTCAAATGGTCAAGGTTTGAAGGTTTTCTCCCTCTTCTCTTCTTCCTCCTTTTCTGCAGTTTTCCTCTTTTTTTCTTGGATAAAATTGAAATGGGGATAAGGGTTTGGTAGAGGTATGAAATAGGATCATGTGGGTTCAATCTAGGGGTAATTTGGTCAAGTATTGAGCAAGTTAGGGGCAATACTGTTAATTGTGGTCATTTAGGCACGAGGCTGCATTTCGGGAAAATTTCAGAGTATCGAACGAGCTTAGAAAAATATAAGGCTTGTGTCATTAAACTCGAATCATCAAAACGAGTCCAACAGTGGTGTTGGAATTCAAATCCTGAATTCCCGAGCTCATGTTATGCCGCCCGGAACCCAAGGTGCCATAAAAACGTTTTAGGCCCTCAAATCCCCAAATCAAGAAATGGTTCGTTACCACACCAAACAAGTCCGAAAATATAAAATGATTATATAAACATGTTCATAACACCAAGTTGTTACAAAAATCTGAGTTGAAATCAAAATTAAACGAATTTTAAACGAATTTGAAAAGCATTTAAATGTTTAAAACTTGAATAAAAAGTGCATATTCATTTTTCAAATAATAAGTAAATCACACATTTGCATGCTTTAATAATTTAAATGCACACGTAGCTCACTCGTGACATCATACCTATACAGTCGAACGAGCGAGGCATCACAGTTCTCACGTGGGGCATCTCAGTGATGAAGTTCTTGTAACAATCACCCTTATGTATTATGAACGCATCATCGTATGCACTAATCACTCCATGAAACTAAATGATCCTTCAAATGACATAATCATATAAGCAAGTCTTAGTAGAGTCGAGGTCAACACTCCCACTGTTTGTCGGACTCTTGACTTGGAGAAATTTCTAATACTCGTGTAACACCCCGTATTTCTGAGCCGACAAGTAAATTATGTGATTTAATTATAGTTTGCATTTTATTTAAATTTGTGTGAATTACGTGGAATTATTTGTATTTAATTTCATTTCATTTAATTTAATTATCGGAGAATCGAACCCGGAACCACCTTGAACCGAAACAAATTAACCCGAGAAAACCAAGAACCGAATCGAGCCCCTTTGAACCGAACCGTTTCAGCCCTTAAAGCCTTGAACCCTCATTCTTTCCCCACACTTATACATTTCAACCAAGAACAAGAGCAAGAGAGAAGCCCCAAGCCCCCAAGCTTGATCAATCTTCACAAGGCCATATCTCCTTCATCTCTTCACCAATTTTCGATCCTAAGTAAGTTTTGAAAACCCCATATCGTCCTCTATCTTCTACTCCGATCATGTCATCATCAATTTTGGTGCATATATGAATTTGGGCATATTAGTGAATAGTAAGAATTAAATGCATATTTTTTTATTATGAGCATATGAATTGGTATGATTGCATTTGGACTTCATATATGAGTGCTAGATATTGTATTTATTGTATATATTGCATGAAATTGGTAGTTGTATGCATTTATGGCTTGTAGCCAAATTTGATCATATAGGTATTTGATTGGGGTTTGTAACCCATGCCTTCATTTCTTGATCTTCTTGTTGCATATGCATGAATTTATGTTCCTTGCTTGTATGTTGTTGTTTGTGATGCTTGGGATTGGACAAATTTAAGTAAGTTGGGAGAAATGGGATTGAACCCCTGTTTTCACGTTATTCTCTGCCCAAATTTTTTAGTCCAAACGGGCATTTGGGGCCCTAGTGCATTTTGTAAACGGCCGTTTGGACACGTGGGATTTTCAAATTGGCCTCTATGAAACGGCCATTTAGTATTTTGTTTTGTTTTGCAAATGGCCGTTTGAGGACCCAAACTTGATGCAGAAGGTTTTTAAACGGGCGTTTGGATTTTCTTTGCTTTTTGCAAACGCCTGTTTGGAAGCCAAACTCTGAGGCAGTAGCTTCTTACACAGGCGTATGGCTTTTGAACTGGGTTTTCAAATGCCCGTTTGGGAAGTGAAAATTTGAGGCAGTATGTTTTGACATAGGCGTTTGGCTTTTCTTTGTATTTTGCAAACACCCGTTTCATGTCCCTTGAGTTTGAAAATTTGAAGGTGAAACGGCCGTTTGGATTTTGAACTAAGAACCCAAACGGGTGTTTCAAAAGCTAATGTACGTTTTTGGATTTTTTGACTTTTGCGGTTCAATTCCTTTGACCCCTAAATGCTTTGATATGTCCTTTTTATACGTTAATTAGTATTTCTTGCACTTGTTTCGTGACGTACGACTTTTTCGTGCATGAGTTGCGTTTTTGAGTGCTAATATGTGACTTTTTAGAATTAATTGATTATGTGTGACAAGCATTTGCATATCATGCATATCTTCTTTACGTCGTGCGTCATTTTCAGTCCATATAGAGTTTAAGTCTCGGGTTTCTTTGTGTCTTTTTTCAGAGGAGGACCCGGTTGATGAGCTCGAAGCACAAGATCTCACGCTCACTTCACGTTTGCTACCTTTTACAAGGTGAGGCTAGGACCTTTGTATAGCTACGCGATTGAAGACCTTTATGTGACATTTTCTTGCCCCGCATGTGAATCTATTATATGTATATGTAACTAAGTGTCGGATTATTATGTTTATGATCTTGTGGATTAAGTTTGCACAGAAAAGTTAATATAAAGGTATATATGAGCCTCCCAGCTACTCTTGTTCAGTTTCTGTTTCTGTTAGCGAGCTAAGCCATGAAAGATTAGTATTTGTGACTAGTTCTGAATTTGTAAGTTCAAGGAGTTATGGGTAAGGAACCCTCGTGTAGTACCCCGCATGTGAGGCACCACAGCCCGACCCGAGTACGAAATGGAGGCTCCGAACCCGAATCCAACTACAGCGAACAGGTGACAAAGCAAAAACAAACCTAGGCTAGGCGGAACTTAGACCCTGTCAGATAAAACCAACATACAGAGTGCAAGAGCAGAAGCTTTAAAATGCATACGCAAACATTAGCCATGGGCCTGCAAAAAAATAGACATACGATCACAAGCAGACTTGGGCTCCTCAGGCCTCTTTTCGGATGCATAACCAAGCCCGACAAGGGTAAATTAAATAACAAGGCATAAATGTACACATATACATATCTTATACACTTACTTAATTTAAACTGTTACAAATGCAGAATGCAACTCTCCCTAGAACAGACTCAAAAGACTGACTCAAAGGAACTAACACAACTCCGCCTAGCTCCAAACTTCGAGCAAAACCTGCAAACTAAAAGATTGGGGAGGGAGAGGTGTTAGTCGATCCACTTGACTGAGTGAGGGGCAACCGACACGCTACATAAGTATAAAGAGCAAAGCAGGTACAAAATCATAACGTCCATGAACTCAGGGATGGTTTTTGCATACCAAATCATTTTCCCGTGATACATATACATAGGGTTCTTTAGCAAAAGAAATGATTCGAATTAGTTAACAGAGCAGAACTTGACAAACTTAACATACTTAACACTTCATAACATATTCATAACTTATCTTAGCTTAACTTATAAAAAAATCCATTTTTTTAGCTTACTTTAGATTCCATCCCTGTTTCACGAACCTTAACAGAACAGACATAACAGAGTGCTCGGCGGGTACGAGCGCAGGCTCCCTCAACTCCTTAAATCATAACATATCATAACATAAAACAAAAAACTTACAAACATAACATATCATCCTCTTTTTCGGGTGATGGAAGGGTGTATACACCCTAGCTATCCAAACAAACGAGGCGAGCGCAAGCACTCAAACCCTTAGGATTCCTTCCCTCACCAAACCTCCTGGTGAGTTCAGGGGTGATCCTCTTCATAACTGATGGAGACCATGCCCAGGCTTAGCCCGACAGCCCGATGCCGTTTCGGGATTCCTGACCCACAGTCTCCGGGACCCAATATATACATAACAGAGCATATCATATTATAACCCGCTACAACAGAGACCGACAGACACACCTTAAACTTATACGTATACATACCACATCCGTTTATTCATACATACTCATTCCTTGCTAAACTTGGCTCGTGAGAAGCACATGGTCAGAAACATAGTTTCATGCGGCAAGACATAATAAATCATAACCTGAACAACCATACATAGGCCTGTACATTGCTTAAGGTACTTACAAATCTTGGACATAGCGAACAAATACATAATTCACATTTATTTACATACATATAAGGCTTATTGAATCACATGCATTCAAAATTGGGCACATTGCATTAAGGTTTAACTATATCCTAATCTCACCTTACACCGAAGAAGCCAAAACTGAAAGGAATGATTAACCCCGGAATCACGAGGAACCTCGAAACACCACCCCAGGTGCACCTGAGCAAACTGAGAACAAGAACCAAGACTTATACTCAATCATGAACACATAGATGCACGGCTTTATGCTTAACACATAAGAGATGCAATTCATCACATTAATGCACAACAAATCATAATCATGCTCAATCATGCATACGAATAACATACACAAGCATATGCAATGCAAAAGTCGTATTTAACATTCATACGATGCATACAAGAACAAATGAGAAGTGTGCGAAACACGTAGCAAATGGGTAAAAACTCAAAAACCACACAGACAGCTGGAAACGGCCGTTTCCAGAATGAACAAGAAATGGAAACGACCGTTTCCAAGCCCTCGGCAAGAAACAGACAGCAGCGAAATGGGCGTTTCACAAAATAAAGGAAACGGCAAATGGCCGTTTCAAAACCTACTGCCTCCCAGGGCACCCTCGAAACGGCCGTTTCGGCCCAAGGCCAAAACTTAGAACTGCCATTTCGGCCTTCTACGCGCGGCGCATGCAGTATGCCAAATGGCCGTTTGGAAAAACAGAACAAACCCCAACCGGCCATTTCGGCCTGACCTGCTCGAAAACCATGGCAGAAAAGCTATGGGTCCAACCACCAAAAATACACACACGTGCATACACAATGCCCCAACGCATGAGAATCAAACCGGAGGTCATATACAACATGTATGTAGCACCCCAGAGTGGAGCACTATATCCCCCGTACCATAGCCTGACACGTGCAACAAAATGGAGACTTCGCACACGTACCAAGGCACGATGAACGGCTGACAAATAAAATCACCCTAGCTAGGCGGTTTAGACCCTTAAATAGAGTGCGCAATCCAAAAATCATAAAACATGCGGAAGCAACAGGATCTCAAAAACTCACACACACATACAATGGCCATGGGCCAACGTTAATTTAAACACACGAGTCACATGCATACAGGGGCGCACGGCCTCTTTCCAACATAAACGTAGAGTTTGACAAAAGCAACTAATTAACATGTTTCAACATATGTCCAACTCTTATATACATCAACATATACCAAAAGTTCGTAATAGAAAGCAATACAATGCATGAGACTCGAGCTACCCAACAAGAGACACTAAGAAAACACTACTTCCTAGCTCGACATCCAAAAGTACCTGCAACTCACAAGAAAGGGGAAAAAAAGAAATAACAATGAGGGTCTGTCCTAAAGACTGGTGAGGGGGTAACCCACACACCTATATATATAGAGAGCAAAGCACTTATTAAATCGAAAAGATCCATGAATCGGGGATGGTTTTTGCAAGCCAAACCCATTTTCTGTGATAATAGATATATATAATTTGAGGATAAAAGAAGGGCCGGAGGCCAAATCACTAATTTTTAGATAGTTATAAATCCATCCTCGTTCCATAGATTTAAACGCACACCCACGACTCGGCGAGTACGAGTCCGAACCCCAATTCCTCAAAATTCGATAAAGATAAAAACCAACTACAAAACAAACCAACCAACCAACTCCGAATGATAGAAGGGTAGCAAGCCCTAACTATCAGTCTAATTCCCATGAGACAGAGTTTAATTACTTTCCTGAAACCTTCGGCCGGGTTACCACCAGCTTAAGAGGTCACATTTCCTCAAACTCCTAAGGTCGGATGAAACTCTCAAAGGGAGAATGTTGATGGGGGAGCTCGGCGACCCCACGTCCATCCCGAGATGCCATACCATTCTCCGGGGCCCAATATCAAATTCAAAATCCAACAAAGCTTATTTTTCAAAGCCAATTCTTACTACACACGCACACTTTACATCAATTTTCGAAACAAATTAAAATAGAATGTACGTACATATAAAAGCATTTTCCAATATTCATAACAAATGGGACGAGCCCTCAAAGTACATATTTCACACATAGCTATCATATAATATACGTATTTCGCATGCGGGCTTCAAATCACGTAGGGTTTTAGGTCGAAATAACTAAAAGAACAAAACCTCACCTTCGAGATGAAATACGGGTAAAAGAGAAGCAAAAGGACTTTCACGGAACCACCACGTCACCCCCGCGGCGAACCACTGAACAAAAGCAACAACAAAAGACAACCTTAGACTCAAAATGGACCAATTAGATGCTCGAAAAATGTATATGAATGCATATGATGCATATGAGATGCAATGAAATGAATAAACGTACCAAAAATGCATAATGAACCATATCTCCAATAAGTCCAATTAAAATCGATCCAAATCCGAATATGTAACATCCCAATTTTTCGGCCGTACAAGGTATGACGTATGTGTTACCAACGTGCGCAATTTAATTAATAATAAATGCATTTTATATGAAATTTTGTTTATTTAATTGCTATAATGTGAATTATTTTTACTCTTTGAATTATTTGATCCTATTTGATTCATTGAACTTCATGATATTATGTGAATTAATTGCTCTTCGTGCGCGTGCGATTCGTTTTCTGATTTTCGTGAAATTTGTCTACGCTTGAGAATTATGTGTTGTGAACTTGTAAATGTGCTCGTTTCTTTTTTGTGGCGTTGTATGATTTGTTATAGCATTGCATTTCATTAACGTGACCAAAACGGGAGCTAACGAGCAATTAGCGCACCTATCGGTCCGACATGCATATCTTGAGCTAGGGAATTCGTATTCGAATTCCGTCACCTCCATTGAGTTCAAATTGGCAATTTGGATTCGATGGGACCATCCCCTTATTTTTATAAAATTTCTAGGACCTCCGAATTATGACCGAAACGAGCCCCTTATGCATTAAAATACAACAAACAAGCCAAAAGACCCGCGTACCTATCCTACGCACCTAGTACCCTATACCACTTCTACCTAGCCCACTTGAATCACTCTCTCTCCTCCCCCATCAGCTGAACCACATCCCACACTCCTCTCACACACCAAAAATATCATCTTCTTCACAAGAGAAAAGAAAGGAAAGAGAAGCCTTCACCCCCACCTACATGGATGCATCACCAAGCTCAAGACTACCCTCATTTCTTGCATAACTCTTAAAGGTAATTGCATATTTGAATTCCTTGCATCCTTGTGATCATTTCCATGTACATATTACAAGCATTCACCATGAATTATGGCATGATTGAAATTGGGAGAAATTAGGGATTT
>JBBMKE010403279.1:0-12281 GCA_037834125.1 Lippia alba | reverse complement strand
TTCCTAGAGTGTTAGATCAAATGGAATTGCTATTAGAATTAATTCATAGCATTAGTACTAATAGGGTTCTATCATTCTGATGCTCTAGGTCCTAATCGGGGATTAGGCGATAGAAGGATCTTATCTCCAAAAATTTTAATCTTCAACCAAAGATGGTCTTGTTGGGGCCAACGAATTTCAATCTTTGCTGGAATTCTTCGGTCCCAACGCAACGGAAAATAAATTTTTTTGGGGATAATAAAATCAGTTTTATCGGAATTCCAATTGTCACGGTATCCATGAGACTAAAAGGTTCACAACACAATCTTCACCTATTGGATGGGTGGTCATGACCTTGTCACTAGACATCGATCGTGATCTGTAGGTACTGATTAATTAAAAGAAATTTTAATTAAACAGTGATTAATTGAAAGAGTTAATTAAATCAATAAGATAAATTGTTATCTGAAATACCACGTTAAGAATGTGGGCCTACTACTATTCATTGGTGAACCTAAGGGGTCACACAATTACTCGAATTGAACAACATGATTATCTAAAGATCAATAGAGATTGATCGATAAATTAAAAAAGTTTAATTTATAATATGAAAGAGTAATTAATTAATAATTATATTAATTATGATCGTGTCAAAATCCGGCTGTGTACGTGGACGGCAGATTAGGACTTTGAATCACCAAGAATTTGTAACGTGGAAGGACTCTGATGCTTTCCTTAGCTGAGAAAGATGGAACAAACGTGAACTCAAAGGCCAAAAAGGGGAATATGGGATTTGAACCCTTTTTGACACTCCGACGCTCAAGTCAGGGACTAGTTCTGGGTCGGGAATGCGAAAGTGAGTAGAGAGTTTAGAGTATGGAAGAAAACTTACCTTCATCTCATCGGAGAGATGGTTTATATAGGCGGGGGATTTGAGCCACTGCATGTGAGTACACCACTCTTGAGGTGTGGATTATGGTCTGTTAAAGGAGGGTCGCGATAGTGATCAAAACAGTGCTTTTGCTGGGAAAGCACTGTACCGTCCCTGCAAAGGCGTTGCGCTAGTGTCCTTGGGTGGCTGCAATTAATGTGCGCAGTGGTGGAGAGAATCTGCATTTAATGCTCCCGTAGGGTGTGATGCGGGTCGTTACTGAGTGACCTTCTCGGTCGAAGTGAGGTCTGAGTTGGGCCCTTTTACGTGGGACGCAGAAGTGACAGATTCCTCCAAGTGCTGGATCGAAAAGCGAGCATGCTCTAGGTCAAAGCGAAGACTCCCTCTCCATATCGGCTGCCACGTGGTGCAAGCTTAGTGGGCCAGGTAAGGGACCCCAATTTCTCCTTTATCATCTTCCCCCCCAAGTCCAGTGGTATATTTAAATTCCAGTGGACTTTGAGATGGGGCGTCTGGGGTGTGATGAACCAGGAACAGTCTGAGGAGTCGTCGCCGCACTTCGATCTGGGATTTCTCGATCGATGGGCAATCGAGCCCTGGTCGATCGAGCTGACTGGGTCGGGGATGTGGACACGTGGTTCTCCTGTCACGCGTGCCACACAGTTAATGCGATAGGCGGGAAACTCTAGGGCTTTGCCGCCATCAGGGTAATAATGGTCTTTTTTTAATTTTGGGTGCACTGGCATGCTTCCAAGTGAACATTAGCTTCTACCGTTTCTGGGGCAGTGGAGCGGTGAATCCCAAACGAGTAACGGCTACAGTTGTGGGATATGGAAGGCCACGATTAAAGAGGTTCACTTGAAAATGCCAATATAAATGTGGGACTTAGACATTTTTCTTCCACTTTCTCCACCTGCTAGCAAAATCCTGAGGTGTTAAAGAGGAAGATTTCATCACAGAGCTTTCATAACTCTTATTTAAGAGTAAATCAAAATCACTTTAACGTACGTGTCGACCCTGCACAAAATCTCTTCCCTTCTCCTTTCATTTCTTTTCTACCCTTAAATGGCTCGCACGAAGAGTACCAACAGACCACCCCTGTATGTATATGAACTCCGGGCCAAAGGGAGTTTGTTGGGAGAGAAGCCGAGGCGATTGGGGCTCGAGTCGGAGTGAATCTAACTTACCGGAGGAAGGCCGGAAAGAGGCCTCGGGGAGTGGCCGCACTCGATCGGTTGACGATGAGATGGTGGAGGCTTTTGCGGATGAGATCAAGGAGATGTCCGTGGGGAGTGGGTCTGGATCTAAGGTTGGAGCACCCCAGAAGAAGAAAAGAGGGGGCCAGAAGAAGAAAGGGGCCCAAAAAACCACAAAATTCTACCATGAATTTCGGTTGGATGTGGATGAAGCAGAGAGAAAGACGGTGGAGAACTGTTTGAACGGTTGAGGAAAGTTGGAAAGAAAGTGTGAAGTGATAATCCCATCCCCCAACGATCACATGGGGGCCCCACCTGATGGATGCATCGCCATGTCGCTACAATGGATCCAGTACAGGTTTCGCTTGCCACTATCTCCGTTCCAAGTCGCACTGTACAACCATTTACAAGTCAGCCCCGTCCAACTACTCCCCAATGGCCAAGCTATGGTAACCGCTTTCAGAGTGCTAATGAAGTTGTTGGGGCAGGTCGAGTGCGTTGAGCACTTTGCGGAGCTATTCATGGCCTCGGTCGATGTGGCAACTTCTCCCTACCAGAGGGGATATGTAAAGTTCCAAGCCTGATCTGGGAGTAAGGTTTTTGATTCGACCAAGACTTCCCACGGCAAGGACTAAAAGATCAAGTGGGTTTACATTAGGTTTCCCAGAGGTTGGGATGGGTTGGTGCATACCTCCTGGAATGATATTGAGGAGACTAGGTTGGATCGAGGGAGAGTGACTTGGCCAAATACATTGATGACACTGAGGCGTGTGGCGCCCCTTAATTGTGACATTCATACTAGTTCACACGTGTTAAAGTGCTTGGGTTGGCACCGGGCACGAAAAGATAAGATGTCATCCAGATAGGTAACTACATAGTGAATCCTATGAAGCCAATCATGTCCCTTGCTGCATTACATTTTCTTATTTTTTAACCCTTGGGTCTAATCGCTTTCTTTTATCTTTGCAGGTTCCATCATGGTTTCTGTATGCGAGAAAGCTGCCCTCCGCAAAGCCCATCAGAGGGAGAAGGACCTCAAGAAGTAGTATGCTAAGGAGAAGCTTGGCCCGGCACCCACCGCCGAACAGATTGCCTTGCATGAAGGGCTCTCTATCGTTCACACCCTCGATAAGGTGGGTGCCTTGGTGACTGCTGCGGGGCAGGCAAGGGGCACTGTAGTGTCTTCGTCTATAGAGGCAATGGAGACTACGCAGGATCCAAGGGATGGGTCGCAGGAGCCTCGCAAAAAGGGAACAACTGTCGAAAGCGCGGGAGACCCTGAGTCGGACCGTGAGGCCCTCGCCGACCCCAATCTTGATGCTGTGCCTAGGGGTGCCGCACAAATAAGAGAAAAGCCGCTGAGCTAGCGATGAGACGGCTCCAAAGAAGGCTCAGAATATGATGATAAAGATGCTTTTAGCTCTCACTCTCATTTAATTTTTAGGAAATCTTGTTTTCTCGGAGTTAAGTGGTTGTTTTATCGATCATTATTTAGCCTATTTCCTAATAAACTGAGTTCTAAATGGAAGAGAGCTTCTCTAATGTACTCACATATTGCTTTATGATGTAAGGGATTTCAATTATTTTGACGAGGATAATCTGTTAATTTTGAGCATACATTATTTAAAGCGATTTTATGCAGGTTTTCCGATGAAAGATGTAAAGGATTTCAATTGAAGTCAAGTGGTGCAACACATCGTCTAGCCTAGGACATTAAACAAGGGCGCTTGTTGGTAGGCAACCCAATTCCTTTTGATTTACTGTTATTTAGTTCTAGTTTCTCTGTGTTTCTTGACTAAGGACTGTCTTTTGTGTTATTTTCAGATTTTGACAAAAACAGGGCTCCCAGGACCCAGACCATTAAGGATTATCATCCCTAAGCCTCAAGAACCCCATACAGTCCTAGTAAATGTATTCAGGGAAATCCTTATGTTCTTACTTTTTCTTTACTTATACATTCAGGACTGTTTAAGATAAGTGTGGGGGAGGTTCATTTTTGTTGGTCCTTTAGTTCATTAGTCTGTTTCTTAGTTTGTTAGCTTGTTAGTTAGTAGCTAGCCCTTAGCTCTTTTTGTTTTGTGTAGTTTGTGTGGTTTGAACCTGATCATGTGCAACATGTTTAGATTTGAGGATTTTCAGACATGAAAAATGTAACACCCCATGTTTCCTGGTCGATAGGTAAATGTGTGATTTATTTATTATTCTCGTTTTTGCATGATACATGGACCTAATTGTGCATTTTAAATTACTTTGGTCATCATGCATTAGGTTTTGGACTCAATTGTTATTTATTTGAATGTTTTGGGGTCATTTTGCAATTATGACCTTTTTGAGTCCCTAGGACGAATCTTGAGCTCGGGAACTCATATTCGAGTTCCAACACCTTCGTTGAGTTTCTTTCGGCGAATGGGACTCAATGAGCCTAACCCCATAATTTTCCGACTTCATTTTGACCCTCGTTTACCCTAAATACGACCTACGTACACTTAAACACATCTAATACCTAAAGTGGGACCCAAGCCCATACTTGTGCTTGACTTTAATCCCTTTTTACACAAAAATTACATCTCTTTCTCCCCCATTTCCCTTGAAACAGATCAGCACTCCGAGAGAGAAGGAAAAAGTTCTCCAAGTTCCAAAACTCCATTGAAGCCCTCCAAGCTCAAGACACCCTTTTCATTCTTGCATTTCTCCTTAAGGTAAATTCATGTTTGCATTCCTTATGTTCTTGTGACTTCATTCATCATAATATCTCATGGATTCATTGGTTAATATGTTGGAATTACATATGGGTGGAATAGTAAGGGTTTGATGGGTTTCTTGGTTTCTTGCATTTTCTTTGGATTTGTTGGCATTTATTGCACATTTGGAGTTCCTTGATGCTTTTATTTGAGTTATTTATGGTTTTTTTGTCTTGGTAGTTTCTTGGGGAGTTACATACCATTAATGCTTAAATGGATTTGTGAGGAGAAAGCTTGAAAGCATGATTTATTGATCATTTTGGTGCTTATATGTGTATATGAGATGATTATAAGCATGAGTGTTGGTTTTGGATGGATATATGGCTTGAACACTTGATCCCCTTCATCCCATATCTTGCATATATATAGTATATGGTGTTAGGAAGTAGTTTTGTACATCTTGGTATTGATAAGCTGATTACGGGATTCATTTATGCAAGCTTGTTTGCCGAATGCATCGTTTATGCCCTTAAGTGCGTATGTGCTTAATTCTTGGTGTTTTGAGCATAATTTTGTGATCACTTGATGCTATGAGCTTCCATACATGTTAATGGATGAGTTTAGGTGTTAATGAATGAGTTTTGATTGAGTTTGAAGTGTTTGATCTTGCCTTGGACTTGTTTTGGCCGAATTGTGCATGAAAAACCATTTTTGGGACGCAGGGCATGATCAACGACCGTTGGAATTTTGTGCAGGGTTCCAATGGCCATTGGAAATGGTGTGAACAGTAGGATGCTACGGCATCATTCCAACGATCGTGGGAAATCATGAAGGGATTCCCAACGGCCGTTGATCCTCTTCAATCCCTCCGGCCGCTTTCTTTTGTCGTTTCTTCGTTTCCCGTGGCTTCCGTGCACCTTTCCCACCCCCAATATGACTCCAAAACTTGGATAATATGTTATTTGGTGTGTGATGTTGAATGTATTGGATTTTGGCTTGATTTTTTATGTGATTGATTGAATTTTGGTTCAATATGCTCTAAGTGGTACGGTTTTGCACTTCTTGCGCATTCATTGCATTTCATGCACATCTCTTCATTGTCGTGCGTCTTCTTGATCATATAGAGTTAAGTCTTGGGTTCTTTTTTATTCTTCTCAGATGAGGAGGTTCCCGTGGACGAGCCCGAGACTTAGATTGCACTCACTTGTTCCCTCTTTTTGCCTATCTACGTATAAGGTGAGGTTTAGGTTTATATAGTGCGACCTAAAGCCTAATGTGACGTTTTCTTACCCCGCATGTGCCTCTATTTCTATATATATATATGTAAATAAGTGTTAAGATATGCTATGAGTATAATTTGTGATCGATCCTTGTTTTGGAAATGTATTATAGGCCTACGTAAGCTATTTTGGAAAGGTGTGAGTATGTTGTGATGTGTAGCAAGATGAGCCATGAGATATTGGCATGTGTGTTGTTGTAGTGTGTGTGAGGTCAAGGAGCTATGGGTAAAGAACCCTCGGGACGACATAGGGCCGTCGAGGTTTAACTAGCCTGTGCATAGTGTCCATCCAAGGTGTTATACGCAACCCCTGGGAGTTTGGGAAGGTATATATCTTGATGCCTCCAAATATAGATCGTGGAGAGGGCACGTAGTGGGTTCGCTACCCCTCGTGACTATCAAGTATCATCTCTGTCCGGTAGCCAGTGGGAGCGAACCCACTATGTCAATTCCCATTGATCAAAAGGCCAGTAAATGTCGACCTGGGTCATCTCTGTCGGGTGCTGATGCGGGATGTTGGCGTGCATCTGGCAGTTAACACACTTGCAGGCGTATTCCTTGGCATCTTCATTGAGTGTGGGCCAGTAAAACTCGCTTCTTGAGACTTTCTTTGCCAGGGATCGATCGTCCGCGTGGTTACCACATTGGCCACTGTAGATTTCTTCTAGCACGTCCAAAGCTTGTGAGGGTCGGAGACACCTCTTCGGTAGTCCTATGAAGGCTCTTTTGTATAGCCTACCCTCATAATCTAGTGAGTAGCTTGTCGCTTTGTATCGGAGGCATCTTTCCGCGTTGTTGTCTACGGGTAGTCCCATTCCGAAGGTATAAAAGGTATTCGTCGAGCCAACAAGGCTCCGTTGGGTTGATGGAGCATATCTCTTCAGCGTCTCCGTCGATTACACACCTATTGCTCGAAAAGTAAGTGATACTCTGGTCCTTAGTTCCTCGCATTCCGTTGCCTAATTTTGATAATGCATCGTCACGCGTGTTTTTCTCTCTGGGACTTACTGCAGCTTAAACTCTTTAAACTCTGAAGCTAAAGATTTAACTTTAGCCAAATACTTGATCATGGTATCCTCGCGTGCTTAGTAGGAGCCATCCACTTGGCTCGCGACGAGTTGGGAGTCTGTTTTCACCGCAATTCTCTCTATTCTATGTTCCTTAGCCACTTTGAGGCCTGCAATCAGCGCCTCGTACTCTGCTTCGTTGTTGCTGACTGGAAAGTCGAGGGAGATGGCGAAATCAAGCTCTTGGCCTTCATCGCTTATCTGGGATATCCCCACTCCACCCCCCTGAGAGGTTGAGGAGCCATCGACTGACATAGTCCACAGTACCGAGTGAGTTGTTTGTTTGGCTGGGTCATCCTTCTCAATCAAAAAATCCGCCAGAATCTGGGCTTGGTAGGCTGCTCTGGGTTGATAGCTGATATCAAATTATCCTAATTCCATGGCCCACTTGGCGATACGTCCTACAGCGTTTAGCTTGACCAGAACCGCTCGTAGCCCTTGGTCGGTGAGGACCACTATAGAATAGGCTTGAAAGTAGGGTCTCAACCTTCTGGAGGTGTGCACCAGGGCAAGGGCGAACTTCTCGATTTCTAGGTAACGGACCTCCGGTCCGTGCAGAATCTTGCTCACGTAGTACACTGACATGTGCTTTCAGTCGCGAAGGGCTACTAGCACGGAGCTGACTGCTTCCTCTGTGACCGTCAAGTACAAATACAAAGTTTTCCCTGCAATAGGTTTGCCTAGAAAGGAAGGGGAGGCTAGATATTCCTTTAGCTTTTTAAAAGCTTCATCACACTCTTCAGTCCACTCAAATTTTTTGATATTATGGAGAATCTTAAAGAATGGAAATTTTTCTCAGAAGAGCGAGAAATGAACTTGTTCAAGGAGATGATCCAACCCACCAAACGTCGGACGTCCCAGATGGTGTGGGGCTTGTTGATGCTTTTGAGCGCCAGGATCTTCTCCGGGTTAACCTCTATTCCCCTCTGACTGACGATGTATTCGAGGAATTTGCCTCCCTCTACGCCGAATGAGCACTTATTCGGATTTAATTTCAACCGATATTTGCGCAATAGGTCGAACGTCCGACCCAGGTCGCTCAAATGCATTTCTGTTCTTTCGCTTTTGACGATTATATCGTCAACATACACCTCCATGGTTTTGCCTATCTCTTCCTCGAAAACCTTATTTACCAATCGCTGGTAGATGGCGCCTGCGTTTTTCAACCCAAACGGCATTACTTCAGAACAGTAAATGTCTTTTACCATGATGAACGCAGTCTTCTTCTTATCCTATTGGGTCAGAAGATCTGATAATAGCCTTGCAAGGCATCCATCATGCTCAGGAGTTCGCAACCCACTGTGGAGTCAACCAGTTGGTCGATTCTGGGTAGAGGATAGGGGTCTTTTGGGCAGGCCTTGTTCAGGTCAGTGAAATCCTGACACATCCACCACTTGTCGCCCGTTTTTGCGACTAGGACCACATTGCACAGCCAATCGACGTACTTGGCTGGAGTTATATACCCTGCGTCCAGGAGTTCGTTGACTTTTTGCTCGATGATCTCGTTGCGAGCGTCACTTTGGGTTCTGAGTCGTTGTTTGATTTTTCAAAAACTTGGGTCGACGTTGAGATAATGTTCAATTACCTTTGGGTCGACGCCGACCAAATCTGAAGACGTTCAAGCAAAAACGTATGTGTTTTCACGCAAGAATTGGATGAGCATGCACTGCTGCTTTCCCTTCAGGTTAGCCCCAATGTTGGTCGTCTTTTCCTCATCCCCAGGCACCAATTATATGGGGATAATGGCTCCGACGGTGGCAATCTTTCCATCATCCAATTTTCTCTTTTTCCTGGCGATGGTGGAGGTCATTTGTTTGGAGCATATCTTTGCGGTGGGGTCATCTGGGACGGCGACATATCCAGAAAGTCGTCGACGTTGAGGAAGGGAACAATAATCTTGTTGGAGAATTTCACCTTTTCCATGGAGATGGAATAGCATTCCCAAGACTCAGGGATATTGCAGCTAAGTTTTCGTATCCCGTGCGGTGTCGGCAGTTTGATTGTTTGGTGGTATGTCGAGATGACGGCTCTAAAGGCAATTAGGGCAGGTCGCCCAACGATAACGTTGTATGCTGAGGGGCCTTCGACCACCAGATATTCAATCAGCTACATGGCTCGTTTGGGTAATTTGCCGATGGAGGTCATGAGCTTGACTCGTCCCTTAGAATATACCTCCGATCCACTGAAGCCTATTAGAGGAGTTTTGATTGGTTCATAGTCTAACTTATCATGTATGTTCATCTTTTGCAAAGTCGAGTAAAAGATAATATTGGCTAAGCTTTCACCATTAACGAGGGTTTTGTGAATGGCACAATTTTCTACATCAAGAGTGACTACCATCGGACAACTCGGCTTTCCGCCGTCCCATGGCATCACAGGTGCAAAATCCCTATCACTAAAAGAGATCTCTTGCTCCAGCCATTCCTTGCCTGGCTCGATGTACATCACTTCCCTGGGCCAGTAGAGCTTTCATCCCATCTCTCTCCTGTTCCGCTTTCGAGCGGTCTTCGAGTCTTCCTAGCTGGGCCCCCTGCAATCATGAAGACCTTGTTGGTGGGCAAGTTGTGGGGGTCTGCTTCCTCAGGTTTCTCGAGTGGCGGCTTGCACTCGCGTCAATGTGATGGGGGAGTCTACTAGGTCGAAGGTTTAGCGGGCGCGTTCATCCAACTTCTTGATGAACTCAGTCAAGTGGACCCCTTGGATCAGCCTTTTGATCTCCTCTCGTAGCGCGATGCACTCTGAGGTCCAGTGCCTGTACTGCATGTGACAGGCACACTTTTTGCCGGAATCCTTGGCTTTCTTGGTCTCTTTTAGCTGTTTGGGCTTCTTGAGTAGCCGCGATCCATCACTTTGTAAATTTCCTTAATGGGTCAGACTAGGGGAGTGTAGAGCTTTTTCACTCTGCTGCCCAAGGGCGAATCCCTCTTCAGACGCTGCTCCATTCGGTTGGAGAGTCTAGGTGGTACCGATGAGGTGGGTCGGACTGAGGCTGACGATCGCGGTGCTGCTTGTTGCTCCTTCTCATTCCTCTGAGCCTGGGCCTAATTGCTGGCCTTGACCTCCTGCAGGCGCATGTATTTGCACGCCACAACCATGACCTCCTCCATGTTCTGAGGCTCTTTGAGGATCATGTCGTTGGCGCATCTTTGTGACGAATGGCGCCGTATAAGGTCTGAGTGAGCACGTCAATGTCCGGGTGCTCGACCTTGACCAAGGCCTCGTTGAAACAGGCAAAAAAGTGCCTAAGGCTCTCTCATTCCTCTTGCATGATGGTGTAAAGGTAGGTGGAGGGGAGCTTGACCTTGGACATGGAAGAGAAGTGGGCCTTGAACTTCCGTGATAGGTCGTCGTAATCGCGGATGCTGTGATGCGTGAGCCTCTCAAACCAATCTTGGGCTAGACCTTCGAGCGTGGTTTCAAATATCTTAGCCCATATCAGCTTGGTGTGGCCGCATAGGCTGACCTGCACCTCAAACTTGGAGCAGTGTTTGATGGGGTCGGAGCTTCCATTGTAAATAGGCAAATTGGCGGGGACTCTATCCTCCAATTTGGCATCGATGATGGCATCACAGAAGGGGGACCTAGCCTCCCTTTCACTTCTGTAGGCCCTCGCTTGATGCTGACGAGGGCGTTCTTCTGGGTAGGTGGGGTGGTAAGCCTCTGGGGCTCGCCCATGAGGAACATGAGAGGATACTTCCTCCTGAGGATCAACGTAATCCTCATATTGTTGCTGTTGTTGCCAAGGCAGCGGTTTTGGGGGCAGTTGATTTCTTAGGTCGGCTGACCGATCCAATGCTCCCTATTGGCTCATAGTTAGGGTAGGGATGGACCCTAGCCCTCAAACGATCGAAAATGGGGACGTTCCTAGGAACAGGAGCATCCCGATCCATTCTTCCTCGAGCTCCTAGCCACGTGGCGGGCCCCATAGTCGCCTTCTCTCATATTTCTGTAGATTTGAGAGGGGCATTCTTCCTCGGGCTCCTACCTCAGTCTCGCAGATCGTCTTTATTGCGGCTGAGCTACATTATCATGGAAGCCCTCCTCAATTTGGGCACCAAGATGGACTTGGTATTGGCCCCCCAGAGTCGGAGCTAAGAAAATAGCTTGGGGCTGAGGGTAGTGGTTTTGAGCAAATTGGGGAGGATACCCCCAGATGTTGTCCTGTAAAGGTTGTTGTGGGACAGCGTAGGCCATGGTCGGTGCCGAGCCCTGTACCGTGGGGTATGCGGCATTTTGGGGGCAATCGCGATTGGACTATCCCGTGGAGGAGCCGGCATGTTCGGCTCTCTATTTTCTCTAGCCGCTGCAAGTGCCTCTGCACGGAACTGTTCTGTGTATGCAGAAAGGTCCGCTTCTGAGAGCAACAACCTTATCGGTGCTACTGGTACGCGATCAGCCGTGGGTGCGCCGCGGGCCTGAGGTTGGAAACTACCCCCTAGAGCATTGAGGTCAGGAAATACCTCCTGACCGTTCTCGTCATAGGCTCTCCTTCCTTATCTGTCTGCACCATGATGGAGAGAAAGGTAGAAGGAAGGTGTTGAGTACTTAGAGTGTCGACTTTTGTTCAGATATTTCCACAGACGGCGCCAAGATGATCGTGTCAAAATCCAGTTGTGTACGTGGACGGCAGATTAGGACTCCGAATCACCCAAGAATTTGTAACGTGGAAGGACTCTGATGCTTTCCTTAGCTGAGAAAGATGGAACAAACGAGAACTCAAAGGCCAAAAAGGGGAATATGGCCTTTTTTGGCACTCTGATACTCAAGTTAAGGACTAGTTCTGGGTCGGAAATGCAAAAGTGAGTAGAGAGTTTAGAGTATGGAGGAAAGCTTACCTTCATCTTATCGGAGAGATAGTTTATATAGGCGGAGGATTTGAGCCACTGCGTGTGAGTACACCACCATTGAGGTGTGGATCATGGTCTGTTAAAGGAGGACCGCGATAGTGATCGGAACAGTGCTTTTGCTGGAAAAGCACTGCACCGTCCCTGCAAAGGCGTCGCACCAGTGTCCTTGGGTGGCCGCAATTAATGTGTGCAGTGGTGGAGGGAATCTGCATTTAATGCTCCCGTACGGTGTGACGCGGGTCGTTACCGAACAACCTTCTCGGTCGAAGCGAGGTTTGAGTCGGGCCCCTTTGCGTGGGACGCAGAAGTGGTCGATTCCTCTAAGTGCTGGATCGAAAGG
>JBBMKE010403269.1:0-12281 GCA_037834125.1 Lippia alba | reverse complement strand
TGCCATGCACGTGATGATCTTCTTCTTTCTCTAACTCCACGCCATCTTCATGCTTTGAGCCATGATGGATCACATCATCAAAGCAATCAATCATGGCCCGGTGCCTATACAACCAATCCATCCCTAATATCACCCCGTATATCTTCATAGGCATCACAATGAAATCTGCCGCATAATCCTTCCCATCCAACTTCACAGAACCACCCTGAACCACCCTGTCTATTTCTAAGATGCTACCCAAGGGAGAACTTGTGACGCCCTAGTGTGGGCCATCCACATCCCCCGCATCTGGGCCCAAACTCACATATGAAATGGGCTTCCGTACATGAGCCCAAACCCGAGCGAACGGAGATCTAGACACGCACACACTAGGCTAAGCGGGGCTAGACACTTAACAGAGCGCGCAACAAAATAAACATACATGCGGAAGCAACATGATCCAAATCAAAACATAATAAGAGTGGCTACAAGCCCAAAAATTCCACTAAATTACAACGAGTTCAATACATGATACATGATCCTAGTCTTGTACATGCTAGAAGAAAACAAGAATAAACAAATTAAGTACGAATGAAATGCAAAGACTCAACCTATACTCGAAAGGAAACAAGACAAGACGACTCCCCGCCTAGCACGAAAACCTGCAACTAAGAAGGAGTGAAGGAAACGAGGGTCAGTCTATCCACTTGACTGAGTAAAAGGGCTACACACACCACGTAAATACATATAGGAAGTATATCATGGATTAAAATGGGGCCTATCATGAACCGAGTTGGGGTTTTGCAAGCCAAATCAAGTTTTACAAAACGGATACATATAGATACATTATAGTCCTAACTCGTTTCATGATTACCATAACAAATGAAACAAAAAACCCGGCGAGTACAGGTATCCTTCACCATTAGGAATTCATAAATACATAAATTCAAATTCAATCCTCTCAACTCCTTGGTGATCGGGTTAGCGCTAACCCACATCACCCATAGGGATTCATACACACAATGGGTAGCAAGCCCACAATGTGTCTTCACCCGGTTATTCACTGGGGGCTCAAGACTATTACACCATACGACAGCACGTACGTCTCAAATGGAATGTGCACAGGGGTCATAGCCAGCGACCCCGATGGTCCTCCTGGGATCTCCCTTACCTACAATCCGAGGGCCCGAAACTCAAATAGAAACAATCCATTAACCCATCTTTCAGGGTGATTCATAACTCGCTAGATTCAAATGAAATGTCTTGGATTCAAATCAAAGCTTACACATGCTTCATACGTATAAATCGTTCCATAAGATTCAAAGGGTGATTCACAAATCAAACTCATATTCATAAACACTCATATTTATACGTAATAACAAGATATACCGCATGCGAGGGTTGAAATCAATCCACGTAAAGGCCATAGGTTTCATAACTAAAATCCTAACCCTCACCTTGAAGCCGGAGAAGTGAAGAAGCGATCCGGAAGAAGCAAAGACCGCAAAGACCACGAGTTCCTAACTTCACAAGGAAAGCTGAGACAAAGAAATACAAAACTCAAGACTTAGACTCAAACAACCAATTAGACGCTCGGCAATGCACGTGAATGCAAGGGATGAAATGAAATGCAAAAACGTACCAAGAAATGCATATTGAATCATAACTCGGGAATTCATATTAAAAATCATACCAAATTCATACACATTCAAGTTAACACATATATAATCATGTTAGAACAAGTTATGAATCATAATGGGGGTGGAAAAGGTGCAAACAAGCGAAGAAAAACAAGAAAATGGAGAAAAATGAAGAAAAACAAGGAGCAGAAAATTCCACCCCGTTAGAACATTTCCCACTCCGGTGGAAGATTCTTCCACTCCCGTGGAGGATTCTTCCACCCCCGTGGAAAAGGTGTAAAAATTGGCAGAAACTTCAGGTCCCTCCACGCCCGTGGGAAGAATCCCCACGCCGGTTGAAGTTCCCCTGAAGCACAAACAACCAAAAAAGAGGTGTAAACGGCCAAGGCAAGGTTGGGACATGCATACACACTCCAAAACCAATTCAAATACATTCCTAAACATGTTAACTCATATAGGAACATACTAGGATTCACAAATCAATGAGGAAACACGAGATCACAAGCACATTCTCAACAAGACGAACATAAGGCCTCAAACCGGTAAAGGAGCATACAAAGTGGCCTAATTGCAATCAAAACTTAACTAAATGATACCAACATACTTCATACACATTCTTAACACATCTAAGCATGCGAAAGCTCATGCTAGGGGTAAAGGGACCAATGGATCTATCCACAAACCAATCCAAAACTCAACACTCATGCATTAAACGTTCATATATGCACCTATAACCATTCTAGGAGGCCAAAATGCATCAAGATGCAATCACCAACTCATCAATGTAACCAAGACTCATCCAAGACACATTATACCACTCATATGCACAAGTAGGGGAGAAGGGAACCAAATAAACTTGCCCAAAAACCATTCATAACCTCAAGCATGCTTGGAAAACCACTCTAGGGCACATATAAGGCATAAATTGGTCAAGAATTCACATCCTCTTGCATAATCCCACAAACCCACATTTCATCATACATACCACATTCTCCCTACACAACTATCATGCCATTAAAGCCATAAACACTTCAAGAAACCTCATACATATCATCTATATACTCAAACAAATGCAACAAGAACATGGAAATGCATTATATCAAGAGATGCCATGAAACCTCTTATAAACCCTGTATATGTAAACCCAACTATCCCACCATGAAATCCATGAAATAGATGCATAATTGAAGTCACATGAGCAAGAGAATCATAAATATGCACTTACCACACAAAGAAATGCAAGAAGTGGAGGTCTTGAGCATGGGGTTGGAGGCAAAAATGGAGGTTCAAGCTTGGGGCCTTCTTCTTCTCTTTTTCTTGGCTGTTACTGACGTGGGAAATGGAAGAGAGGGAGAGATGGCTGATATTTGTTCAAAAGGGAGGAAAGAAAAGTCCACAAAGGGGTCCAAGGGTCGCACACTAGGTTTAGGTGCGTAATTGTTTACGTGGCTCGATTCAGGGTTCGAAATGAAGTCATAAAAATACAAGGTTAGTCTCGTTGAATCCCATTTTCCAAATGGAATGCAATGAAGGTGTCACAACTCGAACCCGAGTTCTCTAGCTCAAGAAACTACCTAAGGACTCAATTTGGTCATATTTACCAAATGACCCCAAAACATTCAAAAATTGGCATTTGACTCCAAAACTAATTACACTAAGACCCAGAACAAGTTTAAAACATTCAAATAAGTCCAAGAAGCATATAGTTCATATTAGACAAGCTCGGGGATTCAAATACGAAAAATACAGATTACGCGATTAACATATAAGTCAAATTGTTCAATTAAGAATGAAAATAAGGATGAAATGCAACAATTAAGTATGAAAACAAATGCAAAATGATAAATAAACTCACACGTGGCGCGTACCTGTACGTGCAAGAAATCGGGGTGTCACAGAACTCACAACAAAGCATGTATTCACAGAAACAACAGGCAAGCACAAAGAAGCAACAAGATCGCAAGAAATGAAAGAATGCGTAGCACCCGGATCGAAAAGCATATGTATGTTCGTGTTATGAATGCAAATGGTACCTTCGACCACGGTTGTGGGATCCATCTCTGCATCTTGTTCTTCACCCTCAAGGGTGTACGCTCGTGCCTGAATCAGGGGCCTCGGTGCTCCTCTTTGATATCCCAGAGCCTTATCGGGGCACACATTGGCTCGGTTATTCGATTTCCCACAAATGAGGCATAGGCCCAATCTCATACGGCAGTTGTGTTAGGTGTGTGTTGGTCCGCCGCAATGAGTACAAGGGGGTTGGGCCAATCGAGCCGCGCTCGGAACTTGATTGAGTGGAGGTACCGCCAGTGCTTGCGGAGCAGGTCCACGGGGTTTCTTGAATGGCCCTTTAGCCGATGGAGCGGCTTGTACCATCGGCATTTTCCCCGTGCTAACTCCGGATCCCCGACCCGTATACATCCTTAGAGCGACCAGATCATTCTTCTTAAACTCCTCTTCCTACTCGAGAGCTCTCTGGACTGTGTCGGCAAAAGATACATAGTGTGGCCGGCCTGTCTGTGCCGCAGATCCAGCCTCAATCCTGTGATGAACTTCCTCGCCTTTCTTTTCACATCAAGGGTGATATGTGGACCATATTTCCCCAACCTGTTGAAGACGGGAAGATACTGAGAAATCGTTCGGGATCCTTGCTTTAGATCTGTGAATTCTTGCTCTTTCCTTTCCCTCACAACCTCCGGTATAAAGCTTTCTCGGAACTCTCGGGTGAAAACCTCCCAAGTAACATCCTCACCATCCACTTCTAGCTTCTCCCTGGTCCTTTCCCACCAATCATAAGCTTCCCCATCTAGTTGGAAGACCGTAAACTGTACCTTCTCTTGATCCGTGAAATGCCTCACGCTGAAAATCCTTTCTATTTTAATCAACCATCTCTAAAAAATAGCATCATCAATAGAGCCGGAGAACCTCGGTGGGTTATAACTCAAGAAGACTCTATGAGGATCCCTATTGTTGTTCGGAGGTGGCTCAACTGGTTGTTGAGGCGGTGGTGGTGGCAATGGAGCTGTCTGCACTCTCCTCTGCTCGACGTAGTTGTAAACTACATCCATAAAATGCTCCACGATCATTTGGGATGGAGCCGGGGGAGTAGGAGTGCGATCACGGCAATGGTGTCGCTCCGAAGTCCTCTCCCTATGTCTTCGTGGAGGCATTTCTGTCAATAAAACACTGAAAATGTGTGCGGTTCAGTCTATGCATGAGAATGTAAGCAATTCATTCAATTTCAATCATAGAAACACATAAATGCAACAAATGCAATAACATTATCATTTAATCCTATGCCGTGAGACCTAGACTGACCCACGCAATGCTAAAGCCGGGTTTTGTAACCAAAGCTCTGATACCAACAAAGGATGTAACACCCAAACGCGTGGTGCCACATCCCCCGACCCGAGACCCCGACCCGAATCATGAAATGGAATATATGCCCGAATCCGAATCACAGCGAACGGGGACTCACACACATACTCGCTATGCTAGGCGGGCTAACCCTTGAACCAAATTAATAACCACAACGACAACGAGAAAATCAGAGCAATGCAACAGAAAAACGGAAGCATATACATATCAACCACAATGAGCCACGGACTCCAAAATACAATATTCACAAAACTACAGCCTTCACAGCCTCAAGATAAGTAAACGCGTTCGAACATTAAATACATAATTCAAAAGGCTACAATAATATGAGTGTGTGCGACCAAAATCACCAACATGCGAGACAAGAATGCAAGGCTCTCTAAGACCTGTATCCCGCCTAGCACGTACGCACACCTGCAAGCAAAAGACTGAAACAAAACTAGGTTCAATCCAAAAGGGATTGGTGGGTATAAAACAGGGTGTAATATAAATAATAGCACTGAATTTTCCATGTTCATGCAGGTTATAATCCCCGATGAAGTTTTAGAAATAGTTTCCCTAAGTGGGTAAAAGAAAAGAAAGAAAGAAAGAAAACATCTCCGGGTTTATAACCATCAATTTCCAATTGACAATAGGTCAATCATGGCCCTGCGAGTGGGCGTGCACAACCAATCTCCTTCTCTTATATGTTCATTGACATTCGTTCAATCATGCGTTATCATGCAATTAAATCTTTCGTGCACATTCAATCCATTTCATTACACGTTTGGACTGTCCGAATCACCGGTATTCCAGCACGTTCCCCCTTCTCTGGGTGATGGACGGGCTTGCAAGACCCGACCATCCAATCATAGTGGCTAATGGGGTCATGCAAATGCAATCACCTATCATTCTCATTCATTTCCAATCATTCTTGTTCATTCCATGCACAATTCATGACACATCAATCCCAAATTCATGCATGAAATGTAAAACACGTCCATGAAATGTAATTTATATCAATTCATGTATCAAGAGCTCATATCAATGCAATACACGCTTATAAACATGATTAAAGCACTTAGGAATCATAATAGGGGAGGGAAAACATCATATAAGCGAAAAGAAACGAGAAAACATAGCACAAAAATCGGCCATTGCTACTGTGAAGAACCAACGGCCGTTGGTTTTTCCTTCCTAAATTCCAACGGCCATTGATTCTATGCAGTAGCACCCCTCGCTACTGCATCAAATCAACGGCCATTGGTTTTCCAAGAGAAAATCCCAACGGTCGTTGAAAGCTCCCAAATGCGGGAAAATGGCCTAAAACAGGGTATTACACCTTCCAAACCAATCCAACACTTCTCCAACATAATATGGCATGAATCAACACCAAAACATGAATGAAAATACCTTAAGACATGCAAAGACTCAAGCTCCAACAAGGAAAGAGGCAAGAGATGGCATGAATGATGATTTCTCCCAATTTCATATGAAATGCATTAATGGCAACTTATGATATGCTCAAATACCAAGAAATACACCTTTACATAAACATTTAAGAGTTCAAAGGATCATTTACCACACAAGAAACTCAAAGGAAACCAAAGGAATGACATGATCACACATATTAGGTTCAAACCCTCATTTATGCACATATATTCATATCTCAAGCATAACGTAAGCTTAGCATGCATACAATGGCTTAAAAGAAATAGGGAAAGATTCCATGAAAGAATCCACGCTCACAATTACGAGAAAGCTAGGGATGAAGGTGGTGATCACTTGGGAGAGATGATGAATAGTACTTTTTCCTTCTCTTCTCTTGGGAACCGATTCTCTTCAGCTTTGGAGGAGGGTTTTGGTGTTTAAGTTAAAATGAAATGGGTCATGGCTGATAGGGTATTATGTGAGGGGAATATGGGTTCAAGTTTGGGTCCATTTGAGTGAGTGAGTAGAGAGATATGGGTCATGGAAGTGGATAGGGCATTTTATGCGGGTTAGGGGTTGTGTTTGGGTTCCGGGTTGGTTTTGAGGGTTCAAACGAGGTTTAAAACACATACCGAGCACATATACATGATATAACACATAGAAATAACACATATTCCAATTTTATGAATTTTCAAATTAAACACATATAGTTTCGGCAATCAAACATACGGGTCATGCGCATATAAGATCGCATATTCAAATTCAAATTTCAATCAAATAATACCAGCTCAAAGAAAGGGTTAGAATAATACGAAATAGATAATAAAATACCTAAATAATATAAATTTACATACGCAACTAGAGAACTAGCATCCTTGCTAGTTAGATCGTATTCAAGTTGGTGGACTTTCTCTAGAGAGCTTCAAGTCAGAAGTTTTGAAAGATTCGAGCTTTACCAAGGAGAGGGGATCAAGTCGTGAGAAGAGCGTTCTTGGGTGGCTTGTAACACTTCAAGAAAGTTAATTAAGAAAGTAAGTTTCTTTACATTACGAATTTGGATTCACGATTGTGAGATTTCGATCCTTTTGTTGGAAAATTTTAAAATTTCACTACTTTTTGATTCCGTTTTTCCAACATTAACTACACCATTGCATTCATAAAATCCTAAGGTTGAGCCTGAGGGGGTGCCTGAGAGGGTGAAGGAGGAGATCGGTCATGATGATAGTGATGACGATGGCCTGGGGAGTGCTCACGGTGAGGTCGACCTCATGGCATCCTGTAAGCAATACACTAAATATGCATGTTGGGTAAATATGTGCAAATTAATATAATTAAATTCAATGAAATGAATAAAGAACATAATTCACATAATTTCAAATATCAAAAAATTCATAATGCAAGACTCTCACATTGAAAAATAATTCTTATGCCGTACGACCTAACTCACACGACACAACACGAGAACCCTAATTTTGCAACCGGCCTCTAATACCACTCAAAGATGTAGCACCCTATACGCTAGGACGCCACATCCCCCGCACTATAGCTCGATTCACATACGAAATGGGCAGTCCGTACATGAACCAAACATATAGCGAACGGGTGACAAAAAGAAACAAGAACCTGGCTAGGCGAAAACTAACCCTGAAACCATGTAAACAATACCAAGACATGCATACGGAAGCATAACGATAATATACATCACATGATCAAACATAGCACATGCGGCTTACAATTTGTACCATATACGAAACTGTTTCCAAAACATACTATCACACGTCATGATATACATATGCATCAATAATATGGAAGTGTTCTATGCTAGACTTGAATTAAAGACACCACTCGACTCAAATTCCCGTGTAGCACGCACCTACAAACGAACTGAAAAGTGGTGGGGCATCAGTCTATAGAAGACTGAGTGAGGGGTTATAAATAAATATAAGTGCACGGACATGCAAGTTATAACCTCGAGTAAAGCTGTACAAGGAATGATAAAAGTTCAAGAAATAAGTTAATCTTCACCCGAGATTAAAACTATCAAATTTAATAGTTATTACAGTTTTATTCAATCCGTGGCCCGGCGAGTGAGAGCAATCTCCAACCTAACTCCCAATAGTGAACAAGAACATGATTTATATTTTAATTAAAAAGTGATCATGCCAGTCATTACAGTGCACAAGTAGCAGTTTCAGGGACCCTTTTCCCTCTGGTTGATGGTCGGGTTTGCAAGACCCAAACCATCCAGTCACGCTGAGCATCGGGTACATGAATCCCATGCCCGAGATTTCTTTCTTCACCAATCTCCTCGTGAATTCAGGGTTCATCCCAATTGGTGAGAGAAGTGTATGAGTTACCCGTCAGCCCTTGCTTTCCCGGTTGGCTCACGCACTAACTCTCGGGCCCACAGTGCAATAATGGATTACTCGCCATAATAGGAATAGGAACAATACTTGAAATGGCTTAATTTTTCAATACTTGGAGTTTTGTGAAAACTAATAAATATAATTATATATTTTGGCAGAAAATACACATAGGGGTTATAAGGTTCTATATAACTAGAGTTAAACCTCACCTGTATAGAAAAGAAACGAGAGTACAGCTCACGGAGCTTGCTCCTCATCACCAAGAAGTTGGTCTGTGCAAGAAAGAAAGGTGTACATGAGACACGACTCGTATGAACCAATTAGGACGAACGATGAATTCATGAAGCAATGTTTCATGCTTTAACAAATATAGAATGTCATGGTCATTTTCATGCATAAAATGAGCATATAATAACATGTATTGATTATTTAGGGGTTTAGAAATGGATTTGAAAAAGTAAAGTTTATACAGAAAGTCATTACCCAGTCTGGAGCATGGGAATGGCCTTTCCGAATTTTAGTGTAAATTGGGAATGGCATTTCCCGGCTCCCCGAACAAACTCCCCGAGAATGGGAACGGCCGTTCCGAAAATGAAGTGAGACGAGAAGGGTTGTTCCCGTTATGCAGAAGATGTAGAAATAGAGCAACAGAACAGGGAAGGCTCGAACCACAATCATCAATCATCAATCATCATAGTCCCCAAGAACCATTATTTAAATGCCACAAAACATGTAATAATCATTTATAAACAATTATGGTACAATAAAATTCATCATAAGCACTTAATCCAAGCTTGATCATCAAGAATTACCCCTCACAAACCCATATGTGAGTTCATTAACCAAGTCCATAAACTCCATGATCTATGCATAAAATTCAAGTTTGAAGTTCCTAATCATACTTCCACCAACTAAAGCACATATTATCATATTCAAACTATAACGCTAGCTTTCATGCTTAATTCAAGAATTCACACAATTAACTCATATATACCTTGAAATAAAAGATAGGAGATGAAGATAATATGAGGATGTTGACGGAAGCTTAATGGATCAATTAAGTCTAATTTCTAGCTTGAAGATAAAATCCCACTTCCTTCTTGTTGGAGCTTGATCAACCGAGAGAGAGCAAATGTATGTATGTGTTTGAAATGAAATGCTACACTCTCTTTAGCATATAAGAGACAATCAAGGCCAAATTGCATACAAGCACTTCAAGTTTTAAGTTTTACACTTAGGTTCAATTTCCATGAAATGTAGTCATTTGGGTCCATGCAAAATAATGCAATTAGGTCCTCAGAGCACGTAAAGTGATCAATTAAGCACAACCAAGCATTCAAGGCACGTTTGACTATTAATTCACGTATCGATCAAATATAGATCGTACCTATTTTCTCAAGTTTCAACAAATTCGCATAATTATAATTAAATCTAATGCATATAATTTATGAAAGATTCCAATCATAATTAAATCAAATAATTAAAATAAAACCTATCTCTCGAAACTCTCACACGTGGCTTGCTTACCTGGTAAATCGGAATCTGGGGCGATTTTACTGCAACGAAGTAGTTGGATGCGGATAGGGATCATCGCGAGAACATTAACATGACTATTATGGCTCGAACAGTGTAGACGTTACGCCTCTTTTACCAAATATCCTTTTTACAAGAACTCAGGTTCCACATTTTGGAAAAACCGGGGTAATACACAATCGGACACCACGCTCTCTCATAAGAGTCTTGTAGTGGTCGAAGTGAGATTCTCTTGAGATCGTGCATATATGTGATTCTTGTATTTCTTGACTGTCTAATCCTAGAAGGAGCTTCGCAGCAACCCAATGCACAGGTAGTGGAGTGAATACTTCTTTTAGGAAAGACGACTTCTGCCATTGATTTAATCATATCACATGATAAGTCTCTCGTTTTACCTTTTACAAAAAAATAAAATTAATTATATTTCTATATATAAAAATTAATTTCCAACATAACATGTATCCAATATTCAATTAAATATAAGTATCTAATACAATATATCACGATAGTATTCTTAAATATGTGTATATGTGGAAGTTGCTCATACAATCCAAAAGTAGGACCATTGAATTTAAAAATTGGACCTCACATCTATGTCAAGTGGACCATGATTCAAAATATTGAGCATTTAGCATCATTTTACGTCCAACTATTTCCTCCACGTTAAAGAAAAAAGGTCCAAATATTTGTAATGTTTTTCAAATATATTTGTGGTACAACTGGTATAGAAAGAAAGAAATTTGTAATTTAAAAATTCCCAACAAGAAGATTATCCTCTATAATACACACACCTAATACAAACTAGCAATTCTGCATACTCAAATGCGTGTACAGATAAAAAGTTAAGATCGTAAACATCTAAAAATTAAGATTTTAAGAAGAAAACCGATAAAATAAGTGAATAGTATTTGAGGGATTATCTACATAATATTTTATATTTTTGAAATCAATTAATTTTGTAGTTGGGTATTTTAAAAAAAAATAAAAAGAAATGAAGAGTCCAGGAAAATAGTTTGAGAACGATTGATGACTTGGTGTTGTACGTGGGATAAGTTACTTTTCTAAAATCAAAGAAAATAAAAATAAATAAATAAATAAATAAAAATGGAGAGTCCAAGAGACCAAACTTGGCTCTCTCACTTAATATAATAATAATAGTATAGATACAATAATACACACATTTTTCGGACACGCCAATACATG
Source organism: Lippia alba (assembly GCA_037834125.1). Taxonomy (NCBI): domain Eukaryota; kingdom Viridiplantae; phylum Streptophyta; class Magnoliopsida; order Lamiales; family Verbenaceae; genus Lippia; species Lippia alba. The sequence continues at coordinate 772 of JBBMKE010403269.1, read as the reverse complement.
ACAATTCAAACATCTCCATTCAATTTTCAAATCAGAATTACCCATACCAAGTGTCAAAAATGATATCCCAAAATAGGGCATAAACACTTGAAAATAAAAAACTTAAGTACTAAACTCGTTTCTTTGCTTACCGATTATAATGTACGGATATGAACACGACATTACAAATATGACACGATATAAATACAAAGATTAAAGATACAATTTTATTTTCCCCATACCAAGTGTCAAAAATGATATCCAATACAAACGTCCAACGCGATACAATGCAATAAAAAAAATAAAAAATATATATTTAAACAAACAATTAGTTAAAATTAAAACAGTTCACTTCCCTCGATTGTAGGAATCCCAGAAACGACCTCCACCATTAAACAAACAAAACCCACGACTGTGACTTTTGACTTCCCTTTCGTCCCCACGCGCAACAATTTACCACACGCATATACGTATAACGTGTATATATAAAGACCCCTCTTCATAATTCTACCCAATAAAAATCCAATCTTTACATCTTTCTCCTCTCTTCTCCGTCTCCTTCCCTGTCATTCTTCTCTCTCTCTCGCTCTGAATCCATCTCTCTCCTGTTCGTGGTCGGTGGGTGGCTGATTTCAGACGATCATGTAAAACACAACAGAGAGAAGAAGAAACCCGTTGAAATTGGGGATAGAAAAAGAGAGAGAGAAGAAGAATTTTACAGAAGAATCATGGAAATAGCTAGGATTAGGGAATTGTTACTCCTCTGGTCTACAATCCGAATCAACCGTGTTGC
>JBBMKE010403250.1:0-12282 GCA_037834125.1 Lippia alba | reverse complement strand
ATTATTATTTAATTCAAGAATTTTTTAATTTAAAAAATAAGGTGAATTTGTTAATAATATTATTACATTTATGTAATCAAGTTAAAATTGCTAATACTTAATTTATGAAAATAAATAATTAAAAAATAACTTATTAAAAATAAATAAATAAAAAACGTGCAACGCACGTTGATTTCGCTAGTATATATATATATATATATATATATATATATTATGAGTGATAAGGAATTCTTTTAATTCTTAATTGATGTAGTGCTTTAATTTTTGAAATTTTTTCTATTGTTAGTGGATTTTTTTAAGGTTTATTTATTGTGGTGGAATAATGTTACGGGGTGGGCAATATCCAACATCGAACTTCTTGCCAGGTAATAATAATATCCAGTTAATTAATTTAATTTAAGATGCACTAGAATTTTATTATATAATATATTATTGATTCTCTCATATTTATTATTTTACTGATGCAAATATATATCGACAGAGGTGTCTTGATTCAATGAAAAGAAAATATTCCAATCTAAATGAGTCAGATAAACAAGACTACATAAATAAAGTTATAGAACGAAAAAGAAAAAGAAACAAAAAAACATATTGCATTGCTTTTAAGGGCTGTAATAGTGAGAGATGAATATAAAGGTTAGTATTTAATTTGTTTTGATAAAATTATTGTTTAATAATTTCATATTCTACATAACGTAATTATGTATACTTCTTCTTTTAGGTTCAATATATTATGAAGATGTATATTCAATGGTACATGAGCTAAAGAAAATGTTGAATTGTATATATTGTGGAGTTATAAGATTTGAATATGAGCCAAAATCGTCCAGATTTCACATCAAGAGTTTTTCGAGGGAAGTTACAAGGTTTAAAAGATCAATTATTCAAGACACAAATATTTGGAAAGGTGACTGCACATGTCCATGTAATCGAGTTTTAGAAGAGAGGGTTGCCACATGCTCATATTTTGATAATTTTGAGGTCAGAATATAAGATTACGACGTCTGATCAATTTGATCTATTTGTTTGTGCCGAACTACCTGGTTAAGAAAATAATCCGAAACTTTATGAGATAGTTAAAAAACACATGACGCACTGACCATGTGGATCAAAGAATTTAAATAACTCTTGCATGGTTGATGGAAAATGTAAATATCATTACCCACGCCCATATTGTGAATCCAAAATACAAGGTAAAGACGGATATCCAATCTATAGAAGGAGAAGAATTGGAGAAATTGTTGGAGTTCGCAATTCACAACTTGACAACCAATGGGTAGTACCTTATCCATATATCTTATTAAGGTATAATTGTCACATTAACGTCGAGATATGCTCTGGAGTGACGGCTGTGAAATATCATTACAAATATATTTATAAGGGGCATGACAAAGTGACAATTAATATCACGCACAATGGTGAACAAAACTCAGTTGATGAGATTAAACAATTTCAAGATGCTAGATGTGTTTCAGCTCAAGAAGCAATATGGAGAACTTTTGAATTTAATTTGAATGAGATTGGTCCAACAGTTGTCAATTTAGACCTACATCTTCCAAATCAACAATGTGTGACTTATTGGTCAAATCAAAACTTGAAGGACATTTTGACTTGGGACCATTGCTCCAAAACAATGCACCCAATACTTTTCTCTGTGCTCGAAGAATGAAAATGCAAGAAAATATCTTTACAGAGAATTTCCAAAACATTATGTATGAGACAAAAAAAGTAAATGTTGGAGAGAAAGAAAACAAAGATATGTGATAGGACGTATAAATGGTGCAAATCCTATTGAGGGAGAAAAATATCATTTCAGGTTGCTGCTAAACCACATTAGAGGACCAACATCTTTTCAGAATTTACTAACAGTAAATGGAGTACTGTGTTCTAACTTTAAGGAAGCAGCACAAAGAAGATGATTACTCGAATCTGATCAAAGCATTATTGAATGTTTGAATAAAACTATCACTTTTCAAATGCCAAAAGAACTTCGAATTATTAGTAATCATATTAGTATATTGCGAACCAACAGATGTGAAACTTCTTTGGGACACATACTTTGAGCCAATGTCGGAAGACTTCAAAAAAGAAATGGAAAACTCAAGAAAATGGGAAGCTCTAGAGAAATGCTAATTGCTAAAACTTTGAAAAGTGCGAATTTATTTTAGAGAGTATGGGAAAAACATGTTATTCTATAATCTTCCCAATATTTCAATTGATATTGATGATATACAGGATGATTTCCACGAGAGATACAAGATGAGATGTCAATAAAAGTGTCACTTGATGATTACGAAGCAGAAACGAAGTTGAATCTAGAACAACACGATGCTTTCTCGAAGATCCTAGATTATATAAATAAAGGAAAGGAAGGCCTTTTTTTTAATTGACGAAACAGGTGGAACTGAAAAAACATTCTTATATCGTATATTGTTAGCTCGTCTCAGATCTAGAAATCAAAAAACAATTGCAACTGCAACATCTGGAGTAGCTGCTGCCATAATGCCAGGTGGAAGAATAGCACATTCACGTTTTAAAATACCAATAGATGCAAATGATTCAAGTCAGTGTGATATTTCTAAACAATCTGGCGCTGCATAGCTATTACGTAAAGCACGACTACTAATGACAAATTGATGGGCTATTGAAAATATTGATAGATTACTTCAAGATGTAATAGGAAACAAAAATTATTTTGGTGGAAAAGTAATGGTATTCAGGGGAGACTTTAGACAAGTACTACCAGTTGTCCCAAGAGGAACGATCTCACAGACTATTTATGCAAGTTTTGTGAAATCATATTTGTGGCCCAAAATGCAAAACTTAACTTTGTCAAACAATATGAGATCAGTGAAGGATCCCAATTTTAGTGAATTCTTACTGAAAATTGGAAATGGTGACGAGCCTACAGATGTTAAAGGCAATATTGAAGTTCCAAAAGAAATGATTATTAAGTACGATAAATACATCCATCTCATTTATTTATGCTACTTATAGAAAATTTTTAATTATATAATTGAACAAACGGAATGTATAAATAAAAATAATTATTAATTAATAAATTATAAAAAATCTACTTAGTTCATCTAAATATCTTAATAAAAATAAAAATAAAAATAAATTTTTTTATTGTTTCTCTAATTTCATATATCAATTGTTTATTTAGTTGGCTAGACCCTTAGAGATTGTTCACGATTATGGAGAGAACTTTAATACAAAATTTTGGTATGTGTGTGTGTGAGTGATAGTGGGAGTGGAACTATGATTTCTTTTTCTTTTGAAAACAATACTATAACGGATTCTTTTTTTGGTTCCTATAATCGATTATTTATAGCATATATACTTGGTAGTTAAATTTTTAGAAGTAGTAAAATTGGTTTGATTAAAAATAAGGTAAATTTGTTAATAATATTATTACATTTATGTAATCAAATCAAAATTTATTAATACTTTAACTCATTAGAATAAATAAAAGCATAAATTTTATAGTAAATGAAAACAAATGAAAAACGTGCAATGCACGTTATCATCACTAGTCTATTGAAAAGGAGTCAGTCGTCTGAGCAAGTCAGCTTCTTATAGACTCTGCTAGACGACACGATATTTTCGTTCAAATATAATTATATATTTTTATTAGATACGTCACATATACAATAATTTTTTTACAAAAATCAAATATTTTTGTCATGTCATCCCCCAAGTCAGTAAAGAAATGAGTCACATGGCCAATTCTGGTGACTAATAAAATTTCCTGTAAAAATTGAATATAAATTGCAAAATTTCTGAATTTACACGACTTAATTACAAATTTAAAAACGGACAACACTAAAATTACCAAAATTATAAATTTATAGGATTTAATTATAAATTTTAAAACATACATGACTAAATTGATAAATTAATTCTGTTTTCTTCATTGACGCGATTTTGAGGAGAGTAGCGTAGCGTTAACAATTTTCAATTTAGAAGGTTTGAAAACCCCAAATAGGGAAAACACGAAATAAGGAAAAATTAAAATGAATGTCCATAACATAGATATACGGATACAATGATTTGAACACAAGACAATATGAATATAGAGATATGATTTTTTTTAAAATTTTTACATGAAAAATATTTGACACAATATTTTATACGACATGATATATTTTTAAAAATATTTGTACATTGGGGATGAGTGTAAAGTGCATCTATCCAACCAGTTCGATTTATGCTCAATCGCATTGTAATTTTCTAATTGTCTCTACGAACGTGGCTTGTTGCTACAATCATTATTTCTTCTTTTATTTAATCATCGTTCATTTCTTTTAAATTCGATTGCTCTCGGTTGTATTCATGACTTCGTTGGTGGCTCGTTGCTGGGACCAATTGTTGTCATGCCTCTACCAGTTTAGATTATATTTCTATTTTCTTAATCTTAATTTTGCCTCTTGTGTGAAAGTTTGAACCTCTTTTTTTCAGAGATCGTGTCTTTCTGAGTCTTCGTATTTTATTTGAAAGTTTTTGTCATTGGTATCTCGTGATGTTTATATTGTATTCTTTTTATTTAATGCGATGGTTATCACTTTATCGTGTAGATTTCTCACGATGGTTATTCCTTTTTCTTTTTTTCACTTGCTTAAACAAAGTTTTAACTTGACTAAGTTTATCCTCCTTTGTAGGGCCAGCATCACACCAACGGAGCTTGGAATGTTTCCATTACTCATAGTCTTAAGATCAGCTCCCAGATTATTAATGAGACAGACAATATTGGGAATTATAAAGGCAAGAATGGGCCTTCGAGAAGCATTCCTGTCCATATATTTAGGGGCCACTTTTGCTCTTCTTGTTTAACTGATCCTTGGATCATGAACCTTTCTAATTTGTACTCTGGTTTGGTTGGTTTATTTATGGGGTGGGGGCCTCGTTAACAATCCCACAGCGCGCTGCCGTTTTTTTTTTTTAAAAAAAAAAACAAGTATCCCAAGGACAGAAAAACAACTAATCAAACAAGGATAGAGACACGCAAATTTAATGTGGCAAACCCTTTCATAACGAAGAGTAAAATCCACAAGGCCTACAAGACCCAAAAATAAATCCACTATAATACGAGGCAAAATTACAGTAGTTCGACACAATAAAGCTAACTCCAAACAAGAACCAAACACCGACTCGCCCAAAACGAACTAGAACCACAAAAGGAGAAAAACACGAAAATAAGTTGACAACGCATGCCACTGTTCACATGCCAAAAAAACCTGACTTCTAGTGCTCCAAATCTGATCTCCACCGTTTACTTTCACGTTCCATGAGTTAGGAACGTGATGTCCAAAATTCAGCTCAATCGGATCACAAGTGACCTCCCGATCTTCCGTTTGATGAAGCTGTCCCCGCCTCAAAAATCTGCTCAAAAGTGCAGAAAGTTTTTCCCTCTTTTCTCAGTAAAAACGGCTGCTGCTGTCTCAAATTTCCAAAAGAAAAGCAAACATATTTTTACTAAGACAAAAGAGTTCTCATGGGCTTTGTCATTGGGCCAACAAAACAAAATTAATTGTGAGTTGGACCCAACAAATCTCCCTTTCCAGCCCATGTGAGGAAGGAGACAAACCACCATTTAATCATTCAAACTTGAGACCGACCATCCCGGCACAAACCTCAAATTTCTAATGACCACCACCTTTGTCAACATATCAACATCATTGTCATCAGTTGAATTTTTTCAAGTTCAATCAATTTGAAATTCAAAACCTCTCGAATTTAATGATATCTCATATCAATATGTTTGTTCATGATGCAAGAATTTAAAGAAACACAGTAAATTACACTAAATAACTAAACGTGACATTGTACATGTATAAATTTTTTCTTATCACCGACAAATGCATTTTCAAAAACTCAAATACAAAAATTCTGGTCAAATTATTATGGCGCTGCAGTACCATGAAAATGGTTAGGATTCCTTACCGGACAGCTGTCATTTCAGTCGAGAAATTTGACCCAACATTTATGTGGGCCATTAAATGTTTTCAGGCCCATGTTGAAAGATTGATATTGAAATATTTGATAATAGGCTTTTCAATTTTCCTAATTAATGGACCATTATTATTATTATTGGAAATAACCTTGTTGCACTTGATGTCATATTCATATAGCAACTAGCTATGTTTCAAAACCCAGACCGGAGGTCGAACCGGAGCCCTTACTGGTTACTAATTGTCCGACCGGTCGAACCGGTGTGACATCATAATTAAATAATATGTATATTTAATTAGATAAATATATAATAATATAAATATTAATTCTTATAATTATATAAATATTAACTAAAAATAATAAAATAAGTTAAATAATATTAAACTACGCATTAATTTTTAAATAACATCTCTAATAATAAACTTTAAAATCATAAATCTACAAACATATAGATAAATTTAAATAAATAGCAATCAATATCAACTAAATTAGTAATATAGATAAAAGATTGATTTAACAAATAACATATTTTTATTGAAAAAATAAAAAAACACATCATACATACATTTTTGTTTTTATAAATATATTATAATAAATAAAATATTTCATATTATTTTACCCATATTTGAATTCTTATGTTATATAATAATATTTGTAATCATAATTAATATTTTTTTAAAAATTGAATTTGATGTCACGTATTATTAAAAGTTTTTTTCAATAAATAACAATCATCCAGCTAGTCCAACTGGTTTCTAAATTCTCTCCTAGAACCCCACAACCTTCAATTTAAAATGGTTATTTACAATTCAAAAAAAATATTTTGGGCCAACCGGCCCGTAAAAAGGTCCAGGCCGGTTTTTAGCCGGTTTTGGACCGGTTCGCCCCGCTCAGCACCGGTCCGAATAAAGATTGGTTTTTAGGGGGTGCTCGGAACGAATGGGCGGTCGGTCACCGATTGGACCGGTCCGACTGGCCGGTCCGGACCGGGTTTTAAAACATAGCTACGTACTATGTACAAATTTTTATAGTATCACACAAATAATGAAAAAGAATAATATAAAGTGATGATATTCTAGCATTTCAAAAAATAGTATTATAATGTTTATTCAAAAAAGTATTATAATGTATTGTATAGTGTCGTGTTGTATCCATGTACGTAATACTATAGCATAGTCGATGCACAAATCGTGGACCTGCCGGTTGAGGCATGTTCATAGAGAGGGGAACTCTCTTGCCGATAAATTAGTTAAGATGGGTCATTCTATTATGGAGGCGAAGTGTATTTGGGAGCATCTAGCGGAGAATCTTATGTAGAGCTGTAGTTGAGACGCCTTGCTTACGGACCAAAACAAAAAAAATACTATAGCATAATCACCTCATTGAATTATAGAGAGACATTTTAAATGTAGGAACGGGTGACCAAAACATTTAAAACTATTTTATATCTTTTTGTATGGTTTTTATTAACTCACAAAGCATCATGTATTAAAATAAATTAAGAATATGGTAGATTAATTTGTCCAAGCTTAATGACCATAATTTTTATTTAAAAGAGAAAAAAAAATATGAATAATTTAAGATATATAAAATAAGAAATTTCAAATTTTAAAAAACGTGAGGGTCACATTATACCTTCGTCTGTTCCGTCCCTCACGCATAGTATGTTAGGAAAAGAAGAATATAATATAACCGTAAATGATATTTGAGCACTTTTAAAAATTAATACTATCTTAAAGTATATGTGATGTAATGTGTTGTACATGTTTGACGTAATAAATTTAAGAATTAATTTATTATCGTATTCATATTAGGTATTCTATGTTAATTAGGTGTAACGAGGTTGACATTTTGATTTTAGTAAGAACGCCCCTCAGCTGCAAAACATTTTGCATGGTTTTCATTAACTCACAGAAGACCATGTATTAGAACCACAAAAAATATTAAAAAACAAAAACATGTATTAAAGCAATTAATAGTAATAATAATAATAATAATATTACAGTAGATTAATTAGTCCAAGCTTAATGACCTAAAGTTCTAATTCTGTTTTTTTGTCAACAACTAGGTAAGTTTTTGTCCCTACGTCATTATTAATTCACCATTCACAAAAAACAATGGGGTTAATTTTTTTATAACTTACTAACTTTGAATATTGAAAATTGTGTTCTCCTCAGACATTTGACTCAATTATTTTACAAAAATCAAAGACCAAATTAACCTGATCTGTCGTGGTCATACTTGTATTGAACGGCAAGTTCAAATACACAAATATTTTTAAAAATATAATTTTATAGTATTGTATTGTGTTGGATTGACATTCATATCGAATATTGTTTTCGATACTTTTTATATAATTAAATAAATTAAAAAAATATGCCGTTATATATATCCAAAACGTTTCGTGTTCATATCCGTGTATGATCCCTCTTAAATTTATAATTAATTAGTGATAGTAAAATTAGTTAAATATTGAAAAGGCCATAAGGGAAGAATCTTGGTCAAGAATATATTCTTTGAGATATATTATTATTTTCTGTTGATGGAACTCAAAATTGCTGTGATTCTTTCAGTGTTTTGTCTGATTATTATTATTATTTAGGGTTATTTAATTAACAACAACAACAAGGTACATTGGATTCCATTAGAAATTTGTTTTCTTTTCTATGGTTACGTTATTTGAAAGGAGTTAGATGGTGAAAACATATAACATTCTAATTATGGGCAGGAAAAATAATAGTGATTGATTGAGTGTGAAATGTTCGATGAGTGTTGGAGGGATGGAGGGATCACTCTTCTCAAACTAAGATGAACACATGAGAATAATATGTTTCATCAAACTGATTTTACTTTACACCGTAATTCGAATGTTTTGATCCGACCGTTGATTTGAACTCTCAATTACGTTTAAAATATATATTCCAAAGTCCAAATTTTTATAAAGTGTGTTTATGGAGTAATAAATATCCGATAAAATTAAAGCAATCGAGACCGTAAAATTAAAGTAATTGACACTGCATTTATAATGAAGTGTCAATGGTATAGAGTTTGAGAGAATATTAATGATCTATGAACTTATATAATAAAATTAGTTAAAATGGCTAATTACAAGAACGTGTAACATGAGTGCGGATAAGCTTGTTATGAGAGGTCACTCAATCAATAAGAGATTGATTGTTTAGGATAATTTTATGATCTCGAATAGTTATGAGTTTTGTTAGTAGTTTGTGACCTCCTGTATGAATTCATTGTTTGTTTAGAACCAAAAAATAATAAGAAAGTTGTTCAAACATCCTGTGGCAAGTTCGAGTCATGACCATTTTTATTGGTGTTTCTTAATTGATGTCGATGGGTTTGACACTAAAATTTGACAGGCGGCACTTTTATGACTCTAAACGTTCGAATAACGTTGAAATGAGTTTATGGGAAATTTTCTCACCTTTATGTTTTGATCGAATTTTTTGAAACTCGCCAATATGAGTATTAATCGAAAGATGGATACATAAAACTATGAAAATATACCACATAAACCTAGACAATATATCAACAAGGTAAACGTATTACCATCGATGTTTATTGCCATTTACTTGGGATTAATCGACTGAAATAATAAATGTACATAAAATACGTTGCGAAGGCTGTAATTATTAATAATGTACGGTGAATATGATAAAAACTTTACTTACGTAATGCATGAATGTAATGAGTGATAAAAACCTTAAAATATTCCCACATTTACGTACCTAAATGCTAGGTAAAAATAAATGCAGTTTATATTCCCTGTTGGTGGGTAAAAAACGAAAAACCATCATTAAGTGTCACGTGAAAAATGGCATGAGTCTAAGCTTTCATAATTCATGCATGAATGGAATCGAACATCGATTGGTCAAAATCAGAGGTAAAAAGTCTTTTGACCGGTTGCTAAAAAAGCTATCATTTGCACAGTGTTAAATAAATATTAAAAACTATTCTTATTAATAAAAATATTTAATAAATAATGTGTTTAATTTAACGGGTAATTTGAGATAAATTCTCAATTGAGCATTATCTTTTTACTTAACCTACCTTTTTGGCAAAATGTCATATGATTTTCACATAATGTCGTACTTATAGTACATCTCAAAATATGTTAATTTTTACAAAATATAGTACTAAAACATTTTAAATACCGTATTTATATCCTATTATGGGCAGTAAAGTAAAAAATATTCCAAACTAATGAGTAGTTATTTCAAACTGCCTCACCTAACTTAACTCGCTTCGAAAAAAAAAATATTAGGAGAACCATTGTCAAATTATTATAAATTAAACACTATGTATTTAAAGTTTCGATATGAGATATTTAATCGTATAGGACCACAAAACACATGCAAAATAGGTGGAGTGTGAAATTTGATAGGAATCATAATATTCGTGGGAAAAAAGATAAAACTGTAATAGGATCTGATAAATTTTAATCGGTAAATTAGGTCAAACACATGTTTATTAATAATATTTACTAATTACTGACGAAAGAATTAATGTTTCAAATTTACATACTATCAACCAACATCCTTGAGATAAAACAAATTGTGAACGGTAACCTTCTCGCTCGTCTTTTGGAAAGCGAAACAAGCAATGGTGGTATATGATCCTTTTGATAAGAAATGTCACATGTGCAGTTAACTGATAATTTAAAACAATTTGAAGATAAATTGAATAATCTATAAAAAAAGGTAATTCTTTTAAATTTTAATCGAAACTGTCAATTCTTCTTATTATAAGGAGATTATAAAAAACTACTACATACTATTTAGATATCAATTATTTCATAATCTATAAAATGAAACGAGTTATAATATGTTGAAAATTGATTTAGATTAAAAACTTTGAAACATTATTACGAAAATGAAATCAAACATTTTAAAAGGCTCCGGCTGAACCATGACCCATGAGTGTAGTAAAGTTCTTGAACCGTTGAGCATTGGTAAATGAGCATAAAAGTGGGGGCAAATTAGTAAATTCAATCCATCCTAATTCAAACTCCCAAGGGCAAAATCGGAAACTCTGTCCTGGCATGGGGTTTGACCCCACCAAAATGACAGAGTTGCAGAGCAATTTTTTTTCATATTAAATATAAATATATTTAAAATTTTATTTTATTATATTATTTCTTATTAAATATTTTTTATATGGATAATTAAGAAAAAAAACCGCATCCTCTTATTAGTATGATATGATGTCTATTTCCCGTATATTTTTTTAGGATTTAAGTGTTATGTATTTATTATTATTATTATTATTATTATTATTATTATTTTATTATTTTTTTTAATGAGAGACAAACAAAAACTACATGTAGTATAAATTAAGAGTTTGAACAATCTCCATCAGAGGAATGTCCTCAATAAACCGATCGTCAATGTCGTATTCTTTACATGCAAGAGTATCAACACATGAATTGTTTTTCTTACATGTATGTTGTAGCTGCGTCTGCCACAATTTTCGAAGAAGATACCGACAATCCTTAATAATCGATCTGAAATGGTGAGAATTTGTATCTACTCCCTCAATTGAGTAAAGTATTAATATTCAAAATAGCAACATATTGTTTTATATTTACAAAGTTCGAATCCGAGACATTCTTTAATGAATTCAAACCTTTTTTTATTTGAACTTATTTTAAGTTCGCATATCATTTTCCTATCGTATGATGTATGTATTGCCGTATTTATATAACACCGTGTGTAGTTGTCCACTTTTCCACTTTTCGCGAATTCCTTTTTTGCCCCTCGTGTTCAAGCAAAGGCTAAACTCCATTAAAATATTCGTACTCTCTGAGTAATAACAGAGTCATCTCTGCTCTTAAATTGGATTTTTCGAAGCAATCCAGAACAGAGAGAAAGAGGAGAGAGAGTGGGGCAATGTTGAGAAGGTACACACAGTGACACTCCACAGAAAAGTTGAGGAAGAAAGCCAGGACCGAGGGTGCGTAGGATAGGCAGAACCACTTCTGGGTTTTCTTGTTTTTCTCTTCTTTTTCGTGGGTTCTTGTCATTGATTATCGGGTTGATGTTGCAGCAGCTGTTGGGCTAAACTGCGCCTCGGGTTTGCAAAAAGATTGAATCTTTTTCATTTTTGGGGTTTGGGTTTCCGTTTTTTTGTTGATTGGTTCACGATAATGGGTGGTGCGCATTTTAGCGACGGCCGCCGTGGGCGGAGGGTGAAGGCGGCGGTGTTCTTGGCGTGCTTATGGGGTCTGGTGGCGCTATCATGCGCCGGGAGGGTACCTGGTGACAGGCAGAAGCTTGAAGTTAAGAAGCATTTGAAGAGGCTGAATAAACCCCCCAT
>JBBMKE010403240.1:0-12284 GCA_037834125.1 Lippia alba | reverse complement strand
TAAAGGTATATATAGAATAATTCTATGTTTGATTAATTTATAATAATTTTTATATTAATATAAAACTAAAATAATATAATAATAGCCATAAATATTTCAAAGTATTTAAGGTAAATTAGTAACTTCATAAAAGTTGTGATTGACCACTTTTGTTTTCACTTATTATTTTTCTGTTTATAACTTTTTTTTAAAGCAATTTTTTACAACTTGCACTACTATTTTAACATTTTACTTGTGGTGTAGAGTTTGCAATATATCTAGTACAAATAAAATAATTGTAGAGGATAATTGTAAAATAAATTTTTTATTTTTTAGTAGTAGCTAAATTTTCAAATAAATATTTTAAAAAAAATATTTTATTTTTAATAAAATATTTTTTTATTAATAGTAAATTGGGAAAATTGCAAAAATAGTATACCAACTCCAGCATTTTAGCAAATTTGGTACTTTTAGTTTTCCGGTGGCAAAAGTAACCCGCATCAGTCAAAAAGTTGCAATTTAATGCAAATTTTTGCCGGAGACCCAAAAACCGGTCGGAAACCCGACCCATTTGTACGCGTGGCCTCCTTACGTTTCATTTTATCCAATGTGGCAAAATCAAATTGGCCATGTCAAATACTATTGCTAATGTGGCATTTTTAACCTTACAAAACTTTAAAACTAATTGACAAATAAGAAATAATTATATATATAATATTTAAAATTTGTGCATATAACTAATAAATTCTGTTCTTTGTTATATTTAATTTCCATTTAGTATTTGTTTTTCAAATTTTAGATTAATTAACACATTAAATTCTTAATTTAGAATAAAATTTTAATTAATTAAAGAGAATTAAAGGGAAATTGTCGAAAACACTAAATTAATTAAATTGAGAATTCAAATTAATAAATCAAAATTTCAAAATCTAATTAAAAAATCAAGTTAATTAATTCCTACCTCCTAATTTAAATTAGAAAACTTTTATCTAATTAGTATTGTCTTCTTCAAATCGTCCATCGCCGCGGCCGCTACACCACCACCTGTCTTTGCATCGTCGCCGCCGCTGCCGCATCAACACAATCGCCTTGCCACCATATCACCACGCTACATCCCCGCCAACAATCTTGCCAACACAGCCAAGCATCGTCGCCACCACAGATCGCCACCAATAATCTACCCGGCACCACCTCCACAACCCCATATTTCCACCACACCACCAACAATCTTGCCACCACCGACACCCCAACCCAAATCGCCGCCAACAATCTCGCCATTCGCCACCAACAATCTTGTCATCGCCACCACCAATCTCGCCACTCACCACCACCAACAATTTCGTAAGCAGATCTGATGGTTGCGCATTCCGATTGTATGAAGCAAAGGTTGGAATCCCACTTTCGAAAAGGAATATTCTCCACCGGAAGAGATTTTTGCAGGGTTTTTCTTCTTTTACAGCGATGGGTGCTTGCACATCAGCGAAGGGGATAGGCTGCGGATGTGGGAGGAGGAGATCTGCAACTGAGGACCAATCGCGTTGCAGATCTGATGCGTTATTTTCTTTTTTGTTTGTTTATTTATTTTTCAGTTTTTAAATATTGAATTGGTATATTTGTATAATACATTATTTAGTTAATGCTATTGTTGATATGTGTATTTTCATAATTTAAAATTAAAAAATTAATGATTTAAAAATAGTATATATTATTTTAAAAATTTTATGTTATATATTATCTTAATTAAACCCAATATTAAAATGTATACAGTTATATGTACATGAAAACAATTAGATATTATAAAAATTTTTAATAAATATTATATAATATATATACAATGTAATTATTTCTTGTCAAATTTATTTTAAATTTTGTGTAATATTAAATATGCCACATCAGCAGTGGTATTTGATGTGGCCAAACAAATTTGGACATGTCATAAAAAATCACACATAAACTGGCCATGAGTACAAATGACTTGGATTTCCGGCGAGTTTAATAAATTCCGGCGAAAATTTGTATTAAATTGCAACTTTTTGGCAGATGCGGGTTACTTTTGCCACCGAAAAACTAAAAATACCAAATTTGCTAAAATGCTGGAGTTAGTATACCATTTTTGCAATTTTCCCTTGCTAAATATAAACTACTCCAGTGAATATTCTTTAATAATGTCTAACTAATCCATCAGTGTGATCGGCATTATTCATGTTAAACAGATCTCTATAATGGCAATCATGCACGTACTAGCAAAAGGATATATTTGAATATTTGCTCAAGTTTGTTGTACCGAAAAGAAAATTAAGAATCAACTATACATTCCACCAAGTTATATTATCTTCAGAAATCTTTTAAGCCCACACTGGGATTGACAATCAATTCATTAAAAGCTGGATATTATAATGTTGGACATAGATAGATAGATAGATTTTCTGTTTCTAGAAAATTAAACACAAAACTTCTACTTAAACTAATAAAATGCCGGACAGGTAAGTTACTTCACTTTGTTGTGTATTAAACCCATAATAATACTTAGCTATCTCCTTGATTACAATCAATTGGATCATATATATTGGACTCCTTGATGCCCACCATCAGTCCACTACGTACCACACTTTGTCGGCACCGCCACCACCACCAATCTTTGCCGCTGTCACCACCTTTGTGGTTGCACAGCCACCAAAATTGCCTCCATTGTTTTCTCATCGAAATCATAATCTTAACCTATATACAAATCCAATGACAACCCTACCACCACCTTTCTTTGATTCGTTGTCACCATTCCCGGCAATGCCACTGCCACTGCCACTGCCTCCTTTGGCACCAAAGCCGTCTCCACCATTCTTCTCATCCAAATCATAATTGTTAACATTCTGCATTGAAAAAAAATCAATCCATGTGTTAGTTAATAAATGTAAGACTACAACTCTCAGTTCTTCAGTTAGCTTTTGAGGTGAGTTAGACCTCCGATCGTTCGGGTCTGGGCTTGCGGAGGTGTGTTAACATTCCATATTGAAAAATAATCAAATTATGTGCTAGTTAATAAATATAAGACAATTCTCATCTCATTGATCTAAATACAAATCCAACAACTCCACCACCACATTCTCCGCCAAAGACGGCAAGGTGATGTGGAGGGGGAGTGGAGTGGTTGTTAAAGAAAAAAAGGAAAGCAAATTGCATCAAAAGAGATAAATGAGAAATAAAATTGAAAGACAGAATTGGAAATTCAAATATAAAATAAGCTTAAAATGACTTAGAAGTGGGCGATGAATGAAAGATTGATAACACAAGATTTCGTGAAAGATCCTACGAGTAATACTAAAATCTTGGCGCAGTAGACGTCAATTGTTATAATTGAAACAAACGTAACATTAGAAAATTATTGATCCTATCTTCATTAAACATCTAATAATATCTGATTAGTTTGGAGAAAAATAGCATAATTAATGTTGCCGACACCATATCTTTCCAAATTAAGACAAAATATGCCTGCAAAACGTGATTCACTGTCCCCATGAACAGCTAATGATTTGTTTGTCTCCTCTGGGTCAGCATCAATCTATAGATATCATATCAACATTACGTATAAATTGCTATAAAAATACTTTTCATGCATGTAAGTTATGATTAGGAAATAATTAGAGCGCCCTTGCACAAGTACAAGCCGATACAAAATTCATTCAAAAATTATTTTCTAATTTATGGGCCCTACCCACCTAGACACGTGGCTAGCCTTTCGAGAGTTACAATGAGGAGAACTAGCATACTACGAGCTGTGCGGGGGAGCTCGCGGTGTGAGCTCGCTCTTTGTAATCTTACGAATTGCGAGCTGGGGTACGACGAGCTGTATTCAGAGCTCGCTCGATATGTTCGCTCTTAGAACTCTGCTAACAGAAGGACATCTAGGTAGTTACGAATAATGGAGATGACGTAATGGAGAAGGAATGGAATATTAAGAATAGATACGAAAGAGGATAAAACGATAAGATGGAATCCAATACGGATTCGGAGAAGCAGTAATAAAAGGAGTAATCTAGGTTGCTATAAGGCAGAATACAGAATACGAAAGAAAAAAAGAGAAAGAGCGAGTACTCATCACTAACATTATAACAAACACACCCACGGACAAAATTATAACGAACACATAGCAAGTTTTAAATTTCCCAAAAAAACAAAAAAACATAGTAAGTTTTAAATTGAATAAAAATATTTTAACAAGTTTAACCTTCACCTAAATAAATAAACAATTAAAAATAATTATGTTAGATACTTATGACCTAAATATTATAGAAAGGATTGAAAATTTTTAGTCACTCAGCTAAACACAACTAATTATAATTGCAGGTGTAATATACTCATTTATTATTTAATTAATCATTCTCTCTAATTTTTTTATAAATCATATAATAAATATAAAAGGTCCGCCTCCTTATTACATTGGTTCGGAGAAGAACATGTGGGCTATGGTATAAAATTACTTCACTATATTAGTCAAGTTAATAGAAATTTAATTAAGTGATTAAAGTAAAATTAAGAAAAAATTGCAGTTTTAGTCTTATAGGAAATAGGTCAATTTTTTTTGGTCCCGTAGTTTTTAAACCGTCTCGTCTTTTAAATTTTCGACAAATGTAGTCCCAAAGTGAAATTTTTTTCAATATTAGTCCCAAAAGATTTAGAAATATATATTTATAATATTTTTCCTTAATTAAAAGATACATATCAAATATTAGAAAAAATTTAAAAGAATACCAACCACCATTTTATTTGCATAATAAATAATAAATTATTATATTTTAAAGTATAAGTATTAATTTAAAATTATAAAATAAAAAAATAAAAATATTATACATAATATCATAATTAATAAAATAATCTTCAATATTACATTTAGTTAAAAACATGTAAAATAAAAAATAATTAATATTTATAATATTTAAATATTTCTTATATATAATATTTCATTTATTTAAAATAATTAATATTTGGTTTTAGTTAAAATTGAAAATAACTAAAATGTATATATATTTTATTCAATAATATAATTTTAATTAAAAAATTAAAAAATAATTAGTAGCCATATATATTTAATAAAAATTAAAAAATAACATAAAAATTTTAAAACACTATAATAATATAACATAAAAATATATTTAAACTATAATTATAATAATTCATTAATATATTATTTAATTAGAACTAAAAATAAAATTTAAAGGTATCATAGTTAATTACAAATAGAAGTTGATAGCATAATAAAAAATCATTATAATAATGTTTAATTATATTTATATTATAATGATAATAATTTTATATATTTGTATTAAAAAACGGAATTAAAAATGAATAACATAATTAATGTTGTCAAAAATAAAATTTTTACACTTTGGGACTACATTTGTCGAAAAATTAAACATGCAGGACGATTTAAAAACTATGGGACCAAAAAAAAATTAATCTATTTCCTATGGGACTAAAAATGTAATTTTCTCTTACGTTTATATTGTACATCAATATTCCATATTTTATAAATTTTAGGTCTTTCGGGCTTAATAGGTCTGGGTAGGTCTCAAACTCGAAAAGAACTTTAAATTATATCGAAGCTAATAAAAATCAATCGTGCAAGTGTACACTTAATATACGTGTAGCACAATAGAATCGTACCCACAAAAAAGGGAAATCAATCACCACTCTATATTTATCTCTAATCGAAAGACCAATCACAATTCAAGTCGTAAACTATGCTTCTAACAGAGAGATTAACTCGGGCCGTTTGGTGCAACAACTCCGCGGGGATCATTGCTTCCGACCTATAGACCATGGAGAATGGGGTCAGGGCCGTAGCAGTCCTTGGCAAAGTTCGATATGCCCAGAGGACCCCATCAAGTTCTTCAACGCAGGCACCTTTCTTGGTTTCCAAGCGTTTCTGTAAGTTCTGGATTACTATCCGGTTGGTCACTTCGACCTGGTTGTTCGCTTGAGCGTGCCCAACAGAGGCAAATCTTTGGCTGATACCCATGTCCGTGCAGTACGATCTTGTCCTTGCGCTTTGGAATTAGGTTCCGTTATTGCAGATGAGGACTCTGGGTACGCCAAACCTGCAAATGATGTTACGCCAAAGGAAATCCCGGATAACCTTATCGGTGATCTTTGCTGCGGGTTGGGCTTCAACCCACTTGGAGAAGTATTCTACCGCCACGATTAGGAATAGTCTTTGCCCTGTTGCGAAGGGGAGTGGGCCAACTATATCAATACCCCACTGATCGAACAGCTAGCAAATATCGACCGGGGTTATCTTCGTTGGGTGCTGATGTGGGATGTTGGTGTGCATTTGGTAGTTGACGCACTTGCGGGCGTGTTCATTGGCATCTTTGTTGAGTGTGGGCCAATAGAAGCCGCTTCTCGATACCTTCTCTGCCAGGGATCGACCGGCCACGTGGTTGCCGCACTGGCAACTATGGATTTCTTCTAACACGTTCATGGCCTGTGAAGGGCGGAGGCATCTGTTTGTTGGTCCTGTGAAGGCTCTCTTGTAGAGTCTGCCTTCAGAATCCAACGAGTAACTCACTGCTTTGTACCTGAGACGTCTTGTTGTGTTCTTATCTTTGGGCAGGGTTCCATCTCGGAGGTACAGGATGTACTCATCAAGCCAGCATGGCTCTGCTAGGTTGATGAAGCATATTATTTCAGTGTCTCCGTCAATCACCCGGCCTTTGCTCGAGAGGTAGGTGATGTTCTGATCTTTAGTGCCTCGCATTCCGTTGGCAAACTTTGAAAGGGTGTCGGCGCGCGTGTTCTCTTCTCTAGGGATCTGCTGTAGCTTGAATTTTCTTGAATTCTGAGGCTAGGGATTTGACCTTGGCCAGGCACTTGATCATGGAGTCTTCGCGTGCCTCATAGGAGCCATCCACTGGCTTGCGACGAGTTGGGAGTCTGTCGTCACTGAGATTCTTTATTCCATGTTCCCTGGCAACTTTGAGGCCTGCGATTAACGCTTTGTACTCTGCCTTATTGTTGGTGGCTGGGAAGTCGAGAGAGATGGCGAAATCAAGCTCCTGTCCTTCTGTGCTCATCAAGGATATCCCCACCCCTCCCTCCTAGGAGGTTGAAGAGCTATCGACTGACATGGTCCATAGAACGGAGCAGGCAGTCTGTTTGGCCTGGTCATTCTTCTCAATCAAGAAGTCTGCAAGAATTTAGGCTTGGTAGGCCGCTCTAGGCTGATAACTGATATCAAACTATCCTAATTCAACAACCCACTTGGCTATATATCCCGCGGCGTCTGGCTTGACCTGAACTGAGCGCAGCCCTGGGTCGGTGAGAACCACTATCGAGTGGGCTTGGAAGTAGTGTCTGAGTCTCCTGGACGTATGCACCAAGGTGAGGGCGAACTTCTCGATTTCTAAGTAACGGGCCTCCGGTCCAGGCAGAATCTTGATCGCATAGTAAATTGACAGATGTTTCCGGTCGCGAAGGGCCACTAGAACAGAGCTGATCGCTTCCTCCGCGACTGCCAATTAAAGATATAAGGTTTCTCCAGGTATAGGCTTGGTTAGGAGGGGATGGGAGGCTAGATATTCTTTGAGCTTCTCAAAGGCCTCGTCGTATACGTCAGTTCATTCAAACTTTTTGATGTTGCAGAGAACCTTAAAGAAAGGGAGATTTTTCTTGAATGACCGAGAGATAAACTTATTCAGAGATATGATTCGACCCACAAGACGTTGGACGTCTCGTATCATGTGAGGTCTATTGATGCTTTTGAGGGCTATGATCTTCTCTAGGTTTGCTTCTATCCCCCTTTGACTGATAGTGTAGCCGAGGAACTTGCCTCCCTCCACGCCAAACTAGCACTTGCTTGGGTTTAGCTTCAGTCGGTATTTGCGCAGGAGGTCGAAAGCGCGATCCAAATCGACTAGGTGCGTTTCCCTTTTCTCACTTTTGACGATCATGTCGTCGACGTACACCTTCATGGTCTTGCCTATCTCCTCTTCGAAGACCTTATTTACCAGCCTTTGGTAGGTGGCACCTGCATTTTTCAAATCCAAAAGTATTACTTCGAAGCAATAGATGCCTTTCACCACTATGAACGCGTATTCTTCTTATCTTCCGTAGCCATAAAAATCTGATAGTAACCTTGAAAGACGTCTATCATACTCAGGAGTTTGCAGCCCGCGGTGGAGTCAACCAGTTGGTCGATCCGAGGCAGAGGATAGGGGTCTTTGGGGCAAGCTTTGTTCAAATCAGTGAAATCCTGACACATTCGCCATTTGCCACCTGTCTTCACCACTAAGACAACATTGCATAGCCAATCAACGTACTTGGCCGGCATGATGTACCCTGCATCCATGAGTTTGTTAACTTTTTGCTCGATGATCTCATTGCACACATCGCTTTGGGTTCTGAGGCGCTGTTTGAAGGGACGGAAGCTCGGGTCCACGTTCAGGTGGTGCTCAATGACCTTCGGGTCAACACCGACCAGGTCAGACGAGCTCCAGGCGAATACGTTTGCGGTCTCCCACAGGAACTATATGAGCATGCACTGTTGTTTCCCCTTCAGGTTGCCTTTGATGTTGGTGGTTTTCTCCTGGTCCTCGGGGACCAACTATACGGGCACTGTGGCTCTGCCGCTGTGATTTTTCCACCATCCAACTTCCTCTTTTTCCTTGCGATGGTGGAGGTCATTTATTTGGAGCACATCTCCGCGGTGGGATCATCTGGATCCGCTAATTCAGTGTCAATGAAGTCATCCACGTGCAAGAGTGGGACGATCTTCTTATCGGGAAACTTCACTTTCTCCATGGAGATGGAGTGGCATTCCCAGGATTCGGGGATGTTGTACCTTAATTCTCTGATACCGTGAGCTTTATAGTTTGGTGGTAGGTCGAGATGATCGCCCTAAACACGATGAGGGCAGGGCGCCCGATTATGACATTGTAAGCTGAGGGACCTTCGACCACCAGGAACTCGATCAGTTGGGCAACTTTCCCATAGAGGTAACGATCTTGACTCGTGCCTTGGAATGAACTTCTGACTCGCCGAATCCTGTTAATGGTGTTTTGATTGGTTTATAGTCGAGCTTATCGTGTATGTTCATTTTTTACAAAGTCGAGTAAAAGATAATGTTTACCGAAGCTCCATTATCAACAAGAGTCTTATGAATGGCACAGTTTGCTACATCGAGCATGACTACCAGCGGACAACTTAGCATAGTGCCGTCCCGTGGCATCACTGGTACAAAGTCCCTATCACTAAAAAAGATCTCTTGCTCCAGCCACTCTTTTTCTGGCTCGATGTGCATCACCTCTCTGGGGTCATAGAGCTCTCGGCTGACTTTTATCCTGGATCGTGAGCTGTCTTAGAGTCCCCGCCAGCCGGGCCTCCTGCTATTATAAAGATCTCATTGGTCGGCAGGTTACGCTAGTCGTCGTCAACCATCTTTTCGAGCAGCTGCTTGCGCCCTCTTCTGGTGGGCGGGGAGTCTCCTCGATCGAACGCATGCTGGGCTCAGTCGTCTAACCTTTTGACAAACTCGGTTAAGTGGCCCCCTTGGATCAACCTCTCGACCTCTTCGAGCAAGGGTATGCACTCCGAAGTCCAGTGCTTATACTGCATATGATAGGCACACCTTTTGTCGGACTCCTTGGTCTTCTTGGTTTCCTTCAGTTGCTTGGACTTCTTGAGTAGCCCGCCATCCATGACCTCATAAATCTCCTCGATTGGGCAGGCCAGGGCAGTGTAAGGTTTCTTCGCTCTGCTGTCAGAGGGAGCTTCCCTCTTCAAACGCTACTACATTATGTTGGAGAGCCGTGGAGGGTCCGAGCGAGGGGGGTCGGAATGAGGCTGGCAATCGCGGTGCTGCTCGTTGCTCCGTCTCTCTTTTCTTCGAGTTTGGGCCTGATTGTTGGCCTTGACTTCCTCCAAGCGCATATACTTGCGCGCTATGACCTGACCTCCTCCATGTTCAGAAGCCTTTGAGGATCATGTCGTCGACACAGTCCTTGTACTGGATCGCACCGTGGAGGGTTTGGGTGAGCACATCAATATCGGGGTGCTCGACCTTGACCAGAGCTTCGTTGAAGAGGGAAAAGAAATGCCTCAGACTTTCTCCTTCCTTTTGAACAACGGTGTAGAGGTAGGTGGAGGGCAGTTTTACCTTAGACATGGAAGAGAAATGATCTTTGAATTTTCGCGATAGGTCATTGTAATCACGGATGTTGTGAGGCGCGAGCCTCTCGAACCAGTCTTGGATCGGGCCTTCGAGCATGGTTTCGAAGATTTTTGCCCATATCAGCTTTGTGTGTCCGTATAGGCTGACTTGCGCTTCATACTTGGAGCAGTGCTTGACAGGGTATGAATTCCCACTGTAAATGGGGAGATTTGTGGGGACCCTGTCCTTAAGTTTGGCATCAATGATGGCATCGCAAAAAGGGGACCTAGCTTTCCTTTCACTTCTAGGCCCTCACTTGACGAGGGCGGTGGCGTTCCTCCGGGTCGACGGGCCGATAGGCCTCGAGGGCCTGCCCGCGGGGAATATGTGAAGATACCTCCTCCTAGGGGTCGATATAATCTTCATTCTTTTGCTTCTGTTGGCGAGGTTGTGGTTTGAGGGGTAGTTGATTTCTTAGGTCGGCTGGACCGACCTACTGCCCCCGGTTAGCCTGCAAGTAGGCGTCGGGATAGACCCTAGCCCCCAAGCGATCGAAGACCGGGACATTCCTTGGACTCGGTGCGTCCCTGTCCATCTTGCTCGCGGTACCTGCAACGTGTCTGGCACCGCGGTCGTCCCCTCGCATGTTCCTATAGATCTGCGAGGGGCGATCTTCTTCCATTTTCTGCCTTGGTCGAGTAGGACGTCTTCTTTGCTGTTGGGCTCCATTATCGTCGAAGCCCTCTTCGATCTGGGCACCAAGATGGACTTGGTGCTGGCCCCCCATCGCGGGAGCTAGAAGAATAGCTCGTGGCTGGGGGTAGTGGCCCTGGATAAATTGGGGAGGGTATCCCCAAATGTTAGCCTGTAGTGGTTGTTGTGGGACAGCATAGTCTATAGTCGGCGCCGAGCCCTGCGCCGTCGGGTATGCAGTATTCTGGGGGGTAATTGCGAGTGGGCTACCCCTTGGCGGAGCCAGCATGTTAGGCTCCCTGTTCTCTCTGACTGCCGCGAGGGCCTCTGCGCGGCATTATTCTACGTAGGCGGTGAGGTCCGCCTCAGAAAGCACGTAGGCACGCTGTCGACGGCGGGTGCGCCGAGGGCCTGGGCTTGAAAGTTGTCTGTCGGTGCACTTAGGTCAGGAAATACCTCCTGACCATTCTCATCGTAAGCCCTTCTTCCTTGCCTAGTCTGTACCATGGTGGAAAGAGCGAGGTGGGAAGAAGAGTGTTTGAGGCTAAGACCTATGGCTTCTATTCAGTGTTTTCCTACAGACGGCGCCAAGATGATCGTGTCAGAATCCGGCTATGTACGTGGACGGCAGATCAGGACTCCGAATCACCTGCGAATTTGTAACGTGGAGGAACTCTGATGCTTTCCTCGACTGAAAAGAATGGAACAAACGTGAACTCAAAGGCCAAAAGGAGAATGTAGGTTGGACCCTTTTTGGCACTCTGACGCTCAAGTCAGGGACTAGTTCTGGGTCGAAAATGCGGGAGTGAGGAGAGTTCAGAATGAGAAAAAAAAAGCTTACTGTGTGTGAGTACACCTCCCCTGAAGTGTGGATCTCGGTCTGTAAAAGATGGGCCGTGATAGTGACCGGAACAGTGCTTTTACGGGAAAAGCGTTGTACCGTCTCTGCAGCAGCGCCGCAACAGTGTCTTGGGGAGGCCGCATTTAATGCTCGCAGTAGTAGAGGGAATCTGCATTTAATGCTTACATACGGAGTGCTAGGGTTCGGTGGCGACCGCCCACCTCGGTCGGAGGTGGAGCCTGGGTCGTGATCCCAGTTGCGTGAGACATGTGGATGGCGGATTCCTCAAAAGGGTAGGTCGATGGCGAGATGGGCCCGGGGTCGAAATGGCGTCTTGTTATCCACGTCATCTGCCACGTGGCGTGATCCTGATGGGCCAGGTGGGGACCCCAATTTCTCCCTCATCATAAATAAATATCCTTTTAATATCTGGGACTCTTCATTTTTTTTAAATTATTTTTTCAACTAATCATATTATTTATCTATATTAACACTTTTTTTCTTTCTTAACTCACCCCAATTTTTCTATTACATTTTTCTTTTTTTTTCTATAATCTCTAATTTACAGTTTAATTATTATTTTTTACTAATTAAATATTATCTTATTTTATTCATTTACTTATTATAAAT
>JBBMKE010403221.1:0-12285 GCA_037834125.1 Lippia alba | reverse complement strand
ATTCAGCTTCATCAACACACTGCCTTGAATGTACTTTGGAAAAATGAGTAGCTAATTTTGTAAGAACCTATCAAAGATGATTAATCAGTTGAAGGTTCTCTAAGAAATTTTCCTGTGCTACAACACCCACACACTCCATATTCACTGATTCACTCACCTTTCATATTAATCAGTTGAAGGCTGCAAGTCATTTTCATATTAGCATCCAGTTGCAGGAGAGCTGTGGCAGCTATGAACATGCTGTAAAACAACCAATAAATGCCAGAACTTACATAGTAAATAAGCTTCACTCACCTTTTATTGATGTGGGCCATTAGCCTATTTGTTGCATAACATACAGTGTGATGTGGATAATGCTGCTGAGCACTCTGAACATGATCCATAAGAGATTCATTCAAGACAAGGTTACAAAACTCTTCAGCCTCATATACAATTAAAACATAAGAAATCTCGACCCGTTCGGATGCAATCTGCAATTTATTCATGAAAAAGTCATTCATTGTTGTTATTTCTAAAGCTCTTAAAACACAACAATGATCTAAAAGAAAGTATATTTTTAAGCTTGAAACTCATATGAGGTTACAGGGGTAAATGCAACAACAGAAGAACCAAGAAAACAAATTTGCAGTGTTCATGTTCTTGACTGATGATTTAAAGACTTAATTTCTAAATCATGGGGTAAAAAATTGGATTAAAAAATGCAACTACATCCTATTTCGACATGAATATACTGAAGTAAACCAACCACATATACATAAGATACTCATTACTATTTCAAATAGGCTATCTTCTGAATTATAAGATTGTTTTATAGGACAACCCACCATATATATGCTATCTTCTACGAAGTTTGGACTAGAACAGCCTTCCAGCATTTGGGATTTGCCTGAAAATCAATTATGAGAAACTTACGATAGTGTTCCAGTTCAACTAGCAGAAGCAGAAGCAGACCAGATGTTAGAACAGGTGATAGTAATAAGAATCAGATGGGTGACAGTACCAAGAGAAAATGAGGACTCAACAAATCTGGTGTCAAGTTCTGACTCGTCCGTCAATCTAGGAGCCAAAATACTTTTCGTATGCTTTAGAGATTCAAATCCACCAACATTTTCCTCATTGTCAGACTCCACGCACATACATCCATTGATATCTAGAGGAAAATCTATATTTTAACAAGGACTGTATGCTATATTGTTGAAGACAACAGCATAATACATGTTAAACCATTAAGAAGCTAAGAGAGCGGCAACCGCTCTAAGAGACCTGGCCCATCAATTGTAACCTCCCTTTATATACAGCTCCAAAACTGCCCTTTCCAAACGATCAAAATCAAAACCCCGAACAAACCAGAGACAACTAATAAAATCAGTACAAAAGATCTATGAACACTGAAACAAAATCGAGCCCCAGGAAAAGTAACATTAACAATCACGAAGCAGAATAAGATCTCATTGTTACCTGAAAAAAGTTGACAAATTCGGCGGAATTCAATTTGAAATCGCACTTCGACTTAATTTTACCCCTCCCAGATTTTGAAATCGAAACCCTAGCCTACCGGATATCATTTTGCGGAGCCTTTTTTTTTTTCGAAGTCTTCCAGTTAAACCTTTTTTCCGATTAAACCTCCATAGTCGAAAACCAAAAGGGGAAATCTACTCTTGGTTTCCGATTGAACGTAGAAAGAGAAGAAAAAAGGGTTTAGGGTTTCATACTCACCTTCACGAGGATGATGCGGCCGGCGCTGGAGGCTGGTGCCGGAGATCCCCGGCGTCGTCGGCGGAGGCTGGTGCCGGAGGTCAAGACGCACAAATGCTCTAAACCCAGAAACGAGACTTCTTCAGTGATTGTGGATTTTCTAGCAAAATTGGCAAGCGTAGAGTACAAATTGAAGATGAAATTGTAAAGTGAAGCTTCCCTCCGGATTTTCAGAGCTCAATTTCTTCCCTCCTTTTCGCCAATTTCATTCCCTCCGTTTTTTCAACTGAAAATGAGAAAGACGATATGTTTATATCTAACTATATTAGGGCGCTTTAAAATTAAAGCGTCATTATAATACATGATGTTAGGGCGCTTTTACAATAGCGTCTTAATATCTCCAATTTATTGTGACGCTAAGTGCAAAAATGTCTTAATAATTTCAATTAATTTCATAATATATTCAATATATACTCTTTATATAAATTTAAATAAATATAAAATACCAATTAATGAAAAAGCGTCACGATAGGTTATATTTAGAGACGACAAAATAAAAGCGTCATAACAGAGCGTCATTATAGGCTGTTTTTCTAGTAGTGATGATCAAGTACCTAGCCAAGGTCAAATCCTTAGCTTCTGAGTTTAAAGAATTCAAGCTACAGCAAATCCCCAGAGAAGAGAACACTCGCACTAACGCCCTGCCAAAGTTCGTTAATGGAATGCGAGGCACCAAGGATCAGAACATCACCTACGTTTCAAGCAAGGGCCGGGTGATGGACGGATAACCAGAAATGATATCTCTATTGACCTAGCAGAACCATGCTGGCTCGATGAGTACATCCTATACCTCCACGATGGGACCTTACCCGCGGACAAGAACGCAGCAAGGAGCTTACACTACAAAGCGGTGAGCTACTCATTGGACTCCGAGGGTAGACTCAATAAGAGGGCCTTTACGGGGCCAACGAAGAGATGCCTCCGCCCTTTGCAATGGATGTGATGGAAAAAATCCATGGTGGTCAGTGCGGTAACCACGCGAGCGGTCGATCCCTATCTAAGAAAGTGTCAAGGAGCGGCTTCTATTGGCATTTGATTAGTGAGGCATTGATATAGTTGGCCCACTCCTCCTCGCAATAGGGCAAAGGCGATTCCTAATTGTGGTAGTGGATTACTTCTCCAAATGGGTTGAAGCCCAACCAACAGTGAAAATCACAGACAAGGTTATCCAGGATTTCCTCTGGCGCAACATTATTTGCAGGTTTAGCATACCCAGGGTCCTCATATGCGAAAACGGAACTCAATTCCAAAGCGCAAGGACCAGATCATACTGTACAGACATGGGCATTAGCCAAAGGTTCACATCCGTGGAACACCCCCAAGTGAACGACCAGGTCGAAGTGACCAACCGGATAGTCATCCAAAACCTTCAGAAATGCTTGGAAGCCTGTAACAACCCGAAATCCGCCCTTCGATATTGTCCGCTTTGGTGGGCTAGGCGACACCACCCTCACGGTTTTATGTTTTCCCGATGGAAACCCCACCTAGGAAAAGGCCTCTACTCAGGGGAGGGACCTCAACCTCCTTATAAGGCAGACATCTTGGCCTCTCCAATCTGATGTGGGATGGGCGCACCACATCCACCCCCCCATAAAGGCCCAGCGTCCTCGCTGGCACACCGAATCCGGGTTCATAATCTTTTATTTAATACGTGCTATGCTCATTATTACGTATAGTGTGAGTGTGTTCAGCCCCCTCACTCAGTCAAGTTGTTGGACTGATCCCTCTCATTTTCCCCCCTTCAGTTGCAGGTGCTGGTTTTGGTTCGTGTTAGGCGGGCTCGAGTTGTCTTTAGTTCTGTCTGGGTCAGTTATGTTTTCTGTATGCTGTTTACGTATTTCATTCGTATGAATTTGTTTATGTTGTGAATTGTGTAATGTACGTACAGTTAGTGTCCGTGTTGGCTTTTTTGAATATTTAAATTGCCCTTGCCGGGCTTTGCCTTTAAGCATTAAAAGAGGCCTTTTCCTGGGTGGGGTTTCCATCGGAAAAACGTAAAACCGTGAGGGTGGTGTCGCTTAGCCCACCAAAACAGACAATATCGAAGGGCGGGTTTCGGGCTGTTACAAAGCCAAGAAAGGTGCCTGGGTCGAAGAACTCGATGGGGTCCTCTGGGCATACCGAACCACCCCAAGGACCGCCACAGGTCGACCCCCTTCTCCATGGTCTATGGATTGGAAGCAATGATCCTCGCAGAGTTATTGCATCAGACAGCCTGAGTCGCCAACTACCAGCTCGTCAGAAATGCCGCCGATCAAGCCTATGAGCTGGATACGGTCGAAGAGCTCCGCCAGAAGGGCTACCAACGTCAGTAACAATACAAGGCCGCGGTCGCGGTCGCGGTCGGTAGGAGCTACAACAAGGGAGTCTGACCCAGAGCTTTCCAAATTAGCGACCTAGTACTTAAGAAGGTTGAGGTTACCAAACATGTGGGCAAGCTACAACCCAACTGGGAGGGTCCCTACCGCATTTTCGAAATAGGTCGCAACAGGGCCTACCACTTAGAAGATATGAAGAGCACTTAGAAGATATGAAGAGCCTCCCTATCCTAAGATCCTAGAACGCACATAACTTGAAGAAGTTTTATGTTTAAAAGTTAAGTCTCCTTGTAAACTTCCTTTGCTACTATGCGAGCTTAACAATGAAAATGGGCTTTCGATCAAATCTGAATCCTTTTTGTTTTAATCAGAATTATCTCTCAAGAACAGTCCGCGATCCGGTCAATCCGAACTCGTCTTAAGGTTCAGTCAATCTGATTTTGCCCCTAAAAAGTCTTTTATGATAATCGTGTTATAAATTTTACCGAATGATCGTAGCGTCATTACACTTGTCATTGAAGTTCGGAAACATAAACGATTAGAAATGACCGAGCGTCCGGGTCAATCCCGAGCTAAGAGTTGTACGAAAACAAAAATGAAATTTCCATTAAAACAGAATGGGCCCAGCCGAAAAATACAAGGTTCAAGAGGGTCTAATCCCTCAGAAACTAATAAATAACAATAAAGGTAGAAATTAAAGAATTGACAAACGAGGAAATCAAGATGCTGGCGCCTCATGGGGATAGGTAACGGAGCCACCCGAGGTCATTTCCGCTTCACCAGTGGCCTCGGTTGGTCTCTCGATAGGCACCTGAGGATTCTCTATTGCGGGGGGCACTAGGGGATTCCGAGACACCACTTCCTCTGGATCAGAGTCTGTAGGGAATCTCGACAGCGGCATCTGAATAGCTCCGAGTATCTCCTCAGCTCGCACACGTTGACCACTACTCTCAGCCCTGAAACTCTCCAGCAGCTACCTCCTTCATTCCTCCAAGCTTACCCAGGAAGGCATCTCCACCTCCTCCAAGCTCACCGCCTTTCCATCCGCCTTCTTATCCGCCCAATGGACAGCCCACCCATACGGGGCCTTAGACCAATCTGGCTCATCCTCCTCTTCCATCCCCGCGGCCTCATCAACGTTCCCGGTGCATGTGAGCCCTCGTCTGCCTGCTCATCGATCGCTTCCTTATCATCTTTGATCGCGGCCTCGAGGAATGCAACTTGGTCGTGAAATTGCTCGGGAAGAACCCCGGGGATGAAAGGGTTAGCCAACCCAATCTTGTCAGAATTCAGCAAAAGGTCTCTCGGAATAGGGTGATGGTGGTGCACTCGGGACAAGCACTTGTAGAATCTCACGTTCATATCGTTAACAACCAAGATCTCGGAGACCATCTCAAAAATGTCAGAGTTTAGGAAATCCCAGACGGCCCGATCCTTGATCCCCGAAAACAACTTCTCCATGTGCCAGAAGGCGCACTCAATCCCGTAGTCTCGACCGACGTCGTGGCCTTTCGCCCAACCTTCCCTCCATCCAGCCCTGTTGGCCCTCTTACACCCATCTTCCTTCTCTTTCTCCTTGATATCGAGAAAACTACGTGCGGAGGCCAACTTTGTTTCCATCTTCTCCTTCTCCTCCCTGAGCCTCTCCAGCTCGACCTCCAGATTTGACTTCTCTACGGTCGAAGAGTGGAGTTGTTGGTTCAATTTCTCCACGGTTTCCGCGTGGGTCGCCTGGGATGCCTCCAGGGCCGACTTCAACCACGTACACTCATCCTGCCAGCTGTTGGCATCCAACACCCCCGCTCGTTCTGCCAACAGTTGGCTCCGAGCCTTGCGATTCATCTCATTGTGCTTGACGAGGTGGTACGACCGGACAGATACCTGCACAAATGACCAAACCATTACTCTAGGGATAAACAAGGATCAAACGATAGAAAGGAAAAACTCAGAGCACTTGCCGCCGCATGGTGACCGGCTATGTTCCATGCAAGAGTGACATCATCCTCCTTTGCCAACTCCGCATGGTCGCCATGGTCTGCATAGAATGGTAGAGAGCCGCGAGAGCCTCAGGATCAACGTGCTCGGTAGCGAGCCTCCTCTCCTTGCCCTCAACCGTAAGGTCAGGCAGATTGAAGGGATACTTGGGCCCATCAAAGATCGGGATGATAATTATCTGCTCGTACTCCTCCTACAACATGTGGAATTCTGGAGAAGCAGCCGTCCGATAAGTAGGGACCTTCAATTTTGCCCTCCGACCCCCATCCCTCTGGGTCGCGGTCGATGGTCGAGCCTGCCATCATCGCATAATTTCTTCATTTTCGCCCGGGTCGGAACTCTCTTTGGTGCAGCACCCTCCGCCTCTGCCTCTTTCCTCTTGCCAGTGCGATGAGCCCGGGGTACATCCACAATGTTGAGAACGACCACGACCTCGCGATTTGATCCTGGATCCCCGACACTCTCCACATCGAGCCCCTTCTCTCTCGGTCCCTACGACACACCCCTGTGCACTGGACCACTTCGTGGCCGCTTGGGTCTCGAACGTGACCCCTTTCCATTGTTGCCCCGCGGCTTTTCCCAACTTGACCGCCCGGTCGAGAGTGTGCGCCGTGGTCAACCCCTCATGCAGGGAAACCTCGTTGGCTGAGGGAGCAGGGCCACTCCTCTCCTTCGCGTACTGCTTCTTCAGCTCTTTCTCCATATGCGACGCTCTACGCTTGGCAGCCTTATCTCTCACGACCATCATGATTGAACATGCACATGAAAGAGTTGGGTTAGGCCCAGGAGATAAAAACAGATAACAGTATTTAAGAGGAAATATGCTTAGGGAAACGTGCTTGGGTTGGAAGGGTCTATAATGTCATCACCAATCTTAATGTTCCCATGCCTCTTCACACCTGGGGCTAATTCCAGGCTTTGGAGCAAGTGAGAGCTCGTAAACATATCCCTATCCAGGGGGTCACTCGCCTCAAGGAAACCATCAACGTGTTGGGCCAAGTCACTCGACCCCTATCCAACCTTGTCTCTGCCACGTCATTCCAGGAGACGTGTTCCAGTCCATTCCAAACCCCGGGAAACTTAATGTACACCGACTTGGTTTTCCAGTCTTTTCCGTGTGATATCTTGGTCGAGTTGAATATTTTGCTCCCCGAGCGAGACTGCAATTTCACAAACCTCTTTCAATTGGGGGAGTCGGCGGCATCGGCCGAAGCAGAGAACAATTCTGTAAAAAGTTCCACACTCTCTTCCTACCCCAACAGTTTCTATTGGGAAGCAATTGCACCGGGCTAATCTATAAGTTGTTGAACAAGTTGACCTGGAACGGCGACAACGGCAACCAAAAACCGTACTAATTGCTTGCAGAGATATGGCGATACACCCGTCTGGGGGAGCCCATGTGATTGTTTTGCGAAGGGATTATCACCTCGCATTTGTTCGCCAGGCTTCCCCATCCAGTCAGACGATTCTTTGCCTTCTTCCTCTCCGATTCGTCCACGACTGCCCTAAACTCATAATAGAACTTTGTCGTCTTTTGGGCTCCCTTCTTCTTCTTGCCTCCTCTTTTCTTTCTCGAAACCCCACCAACTTCCGATCTGAATCTGCTCCCCGCGGACATCTCCTTGATTTCGTCCACAAAAGCATCCACCATCTGGTCGTCGACCGGTTGCGTGTGGCCACTCACGGAGGATTCCCTACCTTCCTTCGGCACCTGAGCCCTGGATGCCTCGGCCGCCCTTTCCATAAACTCCCTCTGGTCGCGGAGTTCGTACACTTATAGAGGAGGTCTATTGGTGCTCTTGGTCCGGGCCATTTGTGTGTAAAGAGAGAAGCAAGGAAGAAAAGGGAAAAGAGATTGAGATCAAGACGTACCTTGAATGTTCTGGAGTAAAGGTGCAAAGGAGCTTTGTGTGAAATTTCTCTCTCTATATGCTCTGAAGTCTTGTCAAGCAAGTGGGAAAAGAGGGAAAAACGGGCTAAGTCCCTCTTTTATAGATGACGGTTAGAAGATAAAGAGACCCCCTCTTTAATCGTGGCCATCCGCGATCTCACGCGACAAATGTTACTCACTAGGGATCCGCGCACACCCTATCCCAGTAACGGCAAGAGTTAATGCACCTTAGGAGATGTGCTATGTGCGATCTGTTTTCAAAAAAGCAATCATCACACAAAGCGGCGGTGAAAGGCTTCGGGTTTCCAGTCCACATTAAATGTAAGAGCGCACGTGGCACCCCACTTGCGTTCACAATCCTCGACCCCTGTCGGTCGGTCCAACCTCGCTCGGTCAAGCCCGACTCGAAAGCCTATAGGTCGAAGTAGCTCCTCAGGTCAAGATCACGAAAGAAACCACCCAGCCTGCTCCAGTTCCCTCACACCTCTTGACGCCCCAGTCCAAAGTCCACAGGAACATAAATGTACCAATGGACTTTGGGAGGGGGGTAGATGATAAGGGAGAAATTGGGGTCCTTATCTGGCCCACCAGGCTCATGCCAAGTGGCGGCCGACGTGGACAGTAAGGCGCCGAGGTCCGACCCAGAGCCCGTCTTACCCTCGATCCACCCCTTGGAAGAATCCGCCATCCACGTGTCTCCCGCGACTAGGGTCTCGGTCAAGAGTCCACCTCCGACCGAGGTGGTCGGTCGCCACCGACCCCAGCTCTCCGTAGGCAGGCATTAAATGCAGATTTCCTCCACCACTGCGCGCATTAAATGCGGCCTCCCAAGGACACTATTACGGCGCCGCTGTAGAGACGGTACTATGCTTTTTTTCGTAAAAGCACTGTTCCGGTCACCATCTCGGCCTACCTTTAACAGACCAAGATCCACACTTCCGGGGAGATGTACTCACACGCAGTCTCCGCCTATATAAACCGCCTCTTCTCTGAGATGGAGGTAAGCTTTCCTCTCACTCTGGACTCTCCATACTCCTGCATTTTTGACCCAGAACTAGTCCCTGACTTGAGCGTCGGAGTGCCAAAAAGGGTTCACCCCACATTCCCCTTTTGGCCTTTGAGTTCACGTTTGTTTAATCCATTTCAGTTGAGGAAAGCATCAGAGTTCTTCCACGTTATAAATTCTTGGGTGATTCGGAGTCCTAATCTGCCGTCCACGCACATAGCCGGATTTCGACACGATCACTTATGATGGTAGATTTTTCAGGTATGAGTTTTGTGAAACTACAAAATCTAGTAAGAGTAGAAAAAAAAAAGAAATAAAAGAAATAACGAATAAAAAAAGAAGAACAAGTAACCAACTATGATGCACATATACGGACACAGCGACACAGAAACGACACGATGCGGACACGGCGACATGGATTTTTTTAAAAATTTAGGACACGACTATAATATATAAAAATAATATATATGTATTTATATAAAATAAAATTTATAAAAATACTCAATATTATAAACTTAAACAACATATATTATTTTTTAATTCAACATTAAAGTCATTACAAATAATCTAAATATATTTTTTATATAATGAAATTATAGAAAAAATGGATTTAAATTAATATTATACACCTTTTAGCAAATTTATGTAATTATTTCTTTTTTTTTTTTAAAAAAAATATATTAACAAATATATAGGAAAAATAAATTAAAAATTATTTTTTTTTGAATTTTTCGTGTCGGAGTGTCGGACACGTTTGGAGTCGTCGGACACGTGTCCGTGCCGTGTCCCAAACGTGTCGGATTTTTTTTTTTAATTTTTGGACACATTTTGCCGTGTCGGACACGCTTCGGTGCCGTGTCCATATCCGACACGTGTCCGACACTGCAAGGGGTGAATTTTTGGAGTGTCCGTGCTTTATAGGTAACCAACATATAAACTTAGAGTTGTATTTTTAAGTAAAAAATTAATTTAGAAATATTAGTATTTTAATAAGGATATTATCGTCAAACATAATTTTAAATAAATGCATAAAGTCGTATAATTTATAAGTAAAAGGGCTAAATACAAAAATATGTCTTCCACTAGTTTTGAATTCTAGCTTATCTCTGCTTAAAATAAGTCAAATTTGATTTTCAAACACTTTAAAACGATTAAAAATAAACACTTATCTCATAAGTTCTTATCTTTTAGAATTTGCAAACACTCCATATAAATAGAGTACTATTCATGACCGGAAAGATGGAAAATTCTTGCATGCACCGGGTGTGGACCCCGATGCATGCACCCACCCTTTTTTTAATCCCAAAAAATTGAATTAAAAAAATTCAAAAATTAAAAAAAATATTTTTTCATCATTAAAATAATGGTGGGTACATGCACAGGGTCCACACCCAGTGCATGCAAGAATTTTCCCCGGAAAGATAGCTGTTCCAATCATTCTATTTTCAGCTTTATTGCTAATACATTTTTGTTTGGTGACCTGATTTGGGCGCGGGGGGTCAACTTCGAAAAATTTTCCAACTTATCCCTCTAATAAAGTGTTTAAGATATTTAGACGATAGATTGTGAATCACATTTTATAGCTCAAGCAATGGGGCGTAGAACGAAAAAGTACAATCTTTAGTGTCCAAACAATGGAGAATGAGCAATTGAGCATAAAATACAACTTAAAACATGTCTTGATTCTTTTTAAAAAAACATTTCATGATCATTTAAAAGAAAATACTATTAAAGACAATTGGAGCACGAAAAAAAAGTAATATACAATGACTTGCGAGTAAAAATTCTCCCATAATAACGAGCTATCTCCATAGTAACCTTAAGAGAATTTTAGTCTCTCCTCTCGAGATATCCCATTTTGTATTTGTACGAGAAATTGAATTTTTGTTAGTAAAAAGAAAAAGAGAAATAGATTTTTTTTTTGTCTCAATTGAAAATTAAATAATTTAATTTGTAGGTTGTCTTTTTGTTAAAACTATACATACATTTTGGAACAGACTATGAAACTTCAATTAAATATCTTCAATAAATTTGTATAAATATATATTAATTACCAAAATAGGCGTGAAAATTTAAATTTATTAAATTCCTGGATCTTTCGAGATTACAGGTGTTTTCCCCTTACTTCTAAAAAAGCCTAAAAATATAAAAAAAATCTAATGGCCGTTAAATTCCTAAATTGCCCTTCGTCCTCAATGCAAAAACTAAATCAATTTGGCATATTCTCCACCAAAATTGGGTACCCCTCCAATTACACGACTACACAAAGAAAGCTATATAATATATCCACCACCACAAACCCTAAACCTCTTCCTCTCATAACGCACCACTATCCTCTGCAGCAAGCGGCTTCTTTCACTCAATAGGTAAAAACCCTTTTGATCTACAGTGTTCCTGCGTTAATTTTACCCTTTTGAAGTCTTTTTTTCAGCTTGTAGGATTCGTAAATCTGTTGAATTTTATGCTGAATGATCAAGATTTGATTTTTGTTGTTGGTTTTTTTCAGATTTCTGTGGATTTATAGAGTGAATTGCTCGATCTTCTGAAGCCATGGCCCTGGTGAGTGTGCTCTTTCGTGTTTGGAGAATATTTGATAGTTTAGGTGTTTGTGGCAGATATGTTATTGGTTCTTGAGTGAAGGATTGATTTTTAATTGGTTATGTTTTGTAGCTATAGAATTAGGGGTTTTCCCCCTTTTTGTGGGATCGTTAGAAATTGTATCAATGTAAATCCTGTGATTGGTGGTTCATATCTATCATTATACATGCATATATGTATGTATTTATATCTTTGTATTTTCACCAAAAAAAAAAATTTATATCTTTGTATTAATTGGCTGAATTGTCGTTTTTGTTTTTCTGGTGTCAAGAAAGATCAATTTTTTGTAAATTTGAGAATATATATCCGTATTTGGAGATATACATCGTCTTTTTCTCTATGTTTATTTAATTAATCTATTTATGTAGTGAGTGACTTCAGTTATGTTTTGTCTTATATTAGTAGTCTTCCTGTTTGTAAGATTTAAGACTACTGATGGCATCGCTGATAGTTTGATTTCCAATGCCTGTTTGGGAAATGGATGTTCATAATTTTTCCAAATAGTTATAACTCGTCTATATTCAAATGCCAAAATTCTCTCTTTATAAATACTCTCTTTATCCATAGGAAGTTGGATTGTGGTTGTTGAACTTATTTGTTCTTCTATTTAGGTCTTGCATACAACTGCACAGAACAAAAATGCACACAAGGCACTAATTGCAGCAGAATACTGTGGTGTAAAGATTGAAGTGACAAAGGATTTTGAGATGGGCGTATCAAAC
>JBBMKE010403213.1:0-12285 GCA_037834125.1 Lippia alba | reverse complement strand
CACAACACTCCGACGCCGACCGACGTCGCACCACCACCGCACACCGATGCCGCTCCGAGCCTCCGACGCAGCACCACGGCTACTCCTCAAGCGTGGATCTGTGTGTGTGTGTTTGGAGATCTGATTTTTTGTTTGTATGTAGGTGTCTACGAATCTGATGGGTTATGATGGTGATGGAATCTGTGAATCTGAAAGAGGAAGGGGGTAGGCGAGATGGTGGTGGTGGTGGTGGCGGAGGCGGCGGCGGATTTGAGGAGATGGCAACGGGGGTTGTTTTGGTGGTGGTGGAGCTGCAAGGGAAGGGAGACCATGGGCTTGGGGGACAGAGGTGGTGGTGGCTGCAATGGCAACGGCGGAAACAACGGCGGTGGTGCTGGTGGACGGCGGTCTCTTGCATTCTTTTGTTGAAGAAGAAGATGAACTTTGACTAAAAAAAAAAGATGTGGAATTTAATTAAATTCTTTTTCGATGTGGCAAAGAAAATGCCACAATGGCTGGTGATGTGTCGTTCCGGCTGACACATCACCAATTCTGACCTCCATTGTCCAATAATTTCACCAAATCAAAATTGAAGGATGAAATTTACAAAAATCCAAAATCATGTCCACAGATTGCAAGTTGGATAATCCAACAGGATGTATTGAACAATTTTTCCTAAGTTACAACATGTTTACCTCGCCGGAAATACTAAGACGGACATGCTGGCAAGATTGGGGTACACCATAGATGACGGGAAAGTGGTGTGGAAGGAAGAACCTCCCGACGTGAGGAAGCTTGATGAAAGGATTACCAGCAACTAGTTTCGCTAGGATCATTACCAGATAAAAAAAAGGCTCAAAAATGAGTTATATTAACTAATTTTATCCCTAATTTAAGAATACTTGAACATTGATATAGAATAAATCATAATTATTGCATACAAATAAATGATGCATCACTTGATCTGTAGTCATCACCGAGTCATAATCGTAAACCCTATCCAAACATTGCCAAACAGCCCTATTGGAGTGCGCTTAGTGCAGATTAAGGAATTCGAGTGGTTCCAGAGAATGTTATTGCTTAGTGCAGATTGAGGAATCCGAGTGATTCCAGAGTTGTTGTGAGAATCTGAGTGATTCAGATTGTTTAGGAGTCCGAGTGATTCCAGAGAGGCAGAAAGTCTCGGTTTTGTAATCTCTGATACCACTGAGGTTGGTTCCAGAGAAAAGGTACATTTGTTCTTAGTGTGTGTTAGTGTGAGAAATAAGTAGATGAAACTTATTTATCACACTAGAGTGATTGTGTAAGAGATTGCAAGGTTTTTCTTGTAATCTCAAAGTGCTAATAAGAAAATCTTTAAAAACTCAAAAACTCCCAAGCTCACAACTTGGGGACAGGAGTAGGCTTGCCGAACCTGTATAAATCGCACGTGTCTCTCTTGTTTTTATTCAAACTGGAATCAGTACCATTTTCTAACAAACATGTACCTCGTATTTATAAGAGCTACAGAATATGCAAAGTCTTTCACCTTCACAAACAAGCCACAGTCACTTGTAAGATAATATAGACAAGTAAATCTTGATAAATATAGAACTATTCATATATAGCTCGAATTCCTTTTATAACATTCAAACCTTTTCATATACAATAAGAATTCTTTCAAGAATAAAAAATGACAAGAATGGTTTTCAGATAGGACAAGTATCAAATCAGTTCAGGCATAAAAATAA
Organism: Lippia alba; assembly: GCA_037834125.1. NCBI lineage: Eukaryota > Viridiplantae > Streptophyta > Magnoliopsida > Lamiales > Verbenaceae > Lippia > Lippia alba. The sequence continues at coordinate 10,576 of JBBMKE010403213.1, read as the reverse complement.
GGCATGAATAAATTGACAAATTCAAATCACATGGGTTTCTCTCCGGTTCTTTTAAATAAGGCATGAATAAATTGACAAATTCAAATCACATGGGTTTCTCTCCGGTTCTTTTAAATGCAAAGTCAATCCAAACCCTTCCCAAGACATATGATATTGTGGGTCTATCTGTCACAGTAGTTTTAGTAGCACACTAATTAATATGATGCATATCTCAGTAGCACAATCATAAACTTGTAATTTGATGGTGGCGTATAAAGTATGGACAACAATAATATTGTTCCTATATATACTCTGATTTCATAATTTAGTCCCACCGCACTGTATCTCGTAAATCGTAATTTATTGTGGATTGGCTTGAACCGCCCATCACATATCTTAAATAATCAACACTTATAAACTCGTATTAATGGTATTGTATGCTGAACTAGCAATTTGAAAACAATGTTGAGAAAGTAATTATTATATGAACTAGCAATTTGAAAACAATGCTGAGAAAGCAATTATGATATTAACCAAAATTTTGATATCATTAATTACCGCATATTGTTGCCGACCAAAACATTAAACATGTAACTAAGGAAATCAAAACACCAAATAACACTTTTGTAATTCAAAGTATATTATCCCTAACTCCATAAGAAGCGAATCATGGAGAACACATGTCAGTGTTGTTTAACGTCGGATCAATTCGAGAATTAATAATCATACATAAGTGAAATACAAATTACAAAATTAGCATTCTAAATTCATAGATGTTTGGCTTTGATAACAACTATAAGATATTTCCGCCAAAATTAATATCATGAATTCAAAACGCCAATTTAAAGACATACCTAATTTCTTACCTACTGAGTTTATTGAATTGAATATTACTGAATTGAATATCATATTTATCTGAATTGAAGTTAAGCAAATATCAATATAGTGGGGTGGGGAGAGACCTAAACATCAATAAATATAACCTTAGGAGCCCACCCATCACGGAATTTTTAGAGTGGGCCTACACCAGTTGTCAGACCAGTTCTGCTAACATCAAGACTTTAACAATAGTAGGTCAAATAAATAGGTCTGATAAGTCTTGTTCCATTAACTGTATTTATTTAGCCCGAACCATCAATTAATAGAAGTTCAATAAAAAAATATTCTTACATGTTGGGCTTGTAATTTGGATTCTTGAACATTGAGTAAACGACGAATTTCGAGGCCCACCAAGAAAGTAATTAAATACAATATTATGGTAATAATTGAAAATCCCAAGTTTTATTGTCCTTAATTGCAATTTTCTTGTCTTTTTTGTTAGCAAAATCTCATCCTTGTCTCTTTTCTTTATATTGCAGGTTTGGCTTCTCAAGTATGTTCTTTTCACATAGTTAAGCAAATATAAGCACATACATAAATATACGCACACATATATCCTCATTGCAGTTGTTATAATTTAGATCAAAACGCTATAAAATGCCCCTGTAAAACCTAAAATTACACGAACCATTTTGAAGTTTGAAATACGTTAACTTTAGTATGGGTTTATTGCTAATATTCTCAAACTTTGGAGGGTGTTTTGTGTAATTACCAAAATTTTCACAAAAGCTATTTGTAGTGTTTTGAACTAAGGAGGTTAGTATGAATCAAAACATTGTTCTTATCTAACACGAATAATTACATTTTCAGGAGAAAATACAGTGAGTACACTTGGCCGTATGGTTCTACTAATCTGGCTCTTTGTGGTGTTAATAATCACATCAAGCTACACTGCAAGTTTGACTTCAATCCTCACCGTTCAGCAGTTAGTCCCTTCCATCAGAGGAATCGATCACTTGATCAGGAGCAAAGATTGTATTGGATTTCAAGTTGGATCTTTTGCTGAATATTATCTGAGCGAGGAACTCAGCATTGCCAAATCCAGGCTCATTCCTCTTGGCTCCCCGAAGAATATGCAGATTGAATAAAGGAAGAGTTGCTGCAGACGTTGATGAAAGTCCATATGTCGATCTATTCCTTTCGACATATTGCACATTCCAAGATGTTGGAGGAGATATCACAAGAAGTGGATGGGGATTTGTGAGTGTTTAGAAGGAAAACTGAAAATCAATTTGAAATTCCATAAACTTCCCCTGGTATTTGGTCTAATTACACAAACTTCCCCAAGATTTACAAAATGACAAAGACCTCCCTTTTCAAATAACTAATATTACATTGACATCCTTAAATCTTGAACATGTCGGTATCTAATTGTCAATAAGTAACTTGTATTTTTCTTTCCGCCCATTGTTTGATATCTGACTTAAATTCATGAGTATTGTAGCATGTATTGGCCAAGCTTCTGACAAATGTCGAGGGAAGTTTGAGTTATTAGTTAAAACCTCAAGTATGTTAGCCATGTAAGTTATAAGTACCCTTTTATATACATCGAAGTTAAGGATCATCTAGGTTCGAAATTTGAAGATCACCCTTAAGATTTTTTACACTGGAAACTACTTTTAACAATTGAAATTACGAAATCCACCCTTAGCGTTTGACCTAATTTTGACATATTTAAAGGGTGGTTTTTGTAATTTTCATAGTTAGAGGGGTTTCCTTGCAACTTCAATTTGCATGTCGTTCAGATTCGAGGCGGCATGGCTCTCACATCAAGATTGTCGGGGGGTCGTTAGGAATCTATGGAGACGAGGGGAAAGTTTGAGGATGCAGTCCTTAAGCTACCAGAAGTTATGCGAGAATGGAATAAGAATACCTTTGGCAACATATTTCAACGGAAAAACTTCTCAGGGCACGTATCGGTGGAATTCAACGAATCCCACCCAATCGGCTGCATGAGGACTTGAGGAATCTGTAAATAGCTTTGATTAAGGAATACAATGATGTTCTTAAACAAGAAAAAGTGTTGTGGTTTCAGAAATCAAGAATAAAGTGGCTTAAGATGGGGGGATAAGAACACGAGGTTTTTCCACCTCTCCACACTTGACCGGCGCCGGAGAAATCGTATTGATAACGTCTTGGTGGAGGACACGTGGACCAAAGACCCTGAAACGTTGTAGAAACATGTATATGGCTTTTTTGCTAACCTTTTCGCTCCAGTCAGAATGGGACCGTATCAATGCATCCCTCTGAAGAAGAGACAAGCCTGTCTCACCCTTGATAACATAAACGCACTTAGCGCGGCCATTATTAAAGAGGAAATTAGTCGGGTCGTCAGCTCTATGCAACCCTATAAAGCCCCAGGCCCGGACGGGTGCCAAGCCATATTCTTTCAGAAGTTTTGGGATATTATTGGGGATTCGGTGGTGGAACTTATAGCTGAGTGTATCGCTTCCCGAAGAATTCCAAGCAGCATGGGGGAAGCATTTATATGTTTAGTACCAAAGAACGAATGCCCGATGGATGCGAGTGAGTTCCGTCCGATCGCACCTTTGAATGTTACACTCAAAATTCTCATGAAACTCATGGTGTCTAAAATCCAGCCCTTTGTGTAGAATCTTGTGGGCCTAACTAGAGCTCTTTTATCCCGGGACGGACAACGCAAGATAATATTCTGACCCTTAAAGAAGTGATGCACACGCTGTATAAGTCGATAGTAAGCAATGAGGCATGGTGATTAAAATCGACTTGGAAAAAGCTTATGATAATATCGATTGGGAGTTTCTGGAAGAAACCCTAAGGTTCTCCAAGTTCCCAATGAATGTTACACAACTTATTATGGCAACGATTCGAGGCATCCGGCCCAGGATTATTTGGAATGGAGAGCCGACGGACCAAATCATTCCGACATGCGGACTCCGGCAAAGTGACCCCATGTCACCTTATTATTCATTCTTTGCATGGAGAGATTGAGCTAATTGATTGAGGAGGCGATGGAAACTGGTATTTGGACCCCTATTGCAGCCTACTGAAGTGGCCCCAAAATCAGTCATTTATTGTTCGCTGATGACATCGTCTTGATAGCTAAAGCCTCGGTCCGTGACGTGAGAGTGATCAACGATATCATGAATAGGTTTGCTCAGGCTTCGGGGCTGAAAATCAGATAACAAAAATCACAAGTATGGTTCACCCTAGTATCGAAATAGTGAGACGAGAAGAGATTACACAGGCATTGCAAATACGGGAGTCAGAGTCGCTTGGGAAATATCTGGGGGTTAACTTAGGAAACGGGTTGTAATCTAATGCCATGGCTGCTGAAGTTTGGGAACGCGTCCACAAACGGATGTCCTATTGGAAGGCCAAACAGTTGAATATAGAAGGCAGCATGACACTCATCAAAGTGGTCACCTCTTACATTTCGATCTACCAAATGCATCCATGTTGGCTCCCTATAAATGTATGTAACAAATTAGATCAGGCTAATTGCAAGTTCCTTTGATCGACGGACATTTCCAAGAGGAAATCTCATCTAGTTGGTTGGGATAAAGTGATACGAAGTAAAGATGAAGGCGGGTTAGGCTCAAAGAGGCTCGAAAAAGCAATATTGCCATGTTAGCAAAAACGGGGTGGAGAGTTATGAAAAGGGCTGATAATCATTGGGGCAGGATCTTTAGGGCCAAATATCTAAAGAGTGAGGACATTGTTAACCACGAATCGAGATCTACTGCCTCTAAACTTTGGAAAGGCATTATTTGGAGCTTGAAAACGGTTCAGACGAATATCTTATGGAGATTGGGAACGGGCAGAAGTGTGAAGTTGTGGGATGATGTGTAGCTCTAAAAGGGTAGACTTAGGGAGCTGATAAGCTCCCCAGTACATGAAGCTGATGCCCATAAGAAGGTGTATGATATAATTAATGTGGAAGGAAGGTGGGACTTCGGAAACTTGGTAATTGAAATCCCAGAGAATATCAAGAACTTAATCTGTGGCGTTCCTTTGCCGGCAGATACCGGAGAGGCTGATATACGTTGCTGGGTAGGCACCAAGACCAGAAACTACACCTGTAACTCAGCCTATGACTCTCTCCGAAGGAAATTACCGTCACCGGACCTGTCTTGGAAGCATATCTGGCAAAGTACACTCCCCATGAAACTTAAATGCTTTCTTTGGCAGGTGAATCATAATAGCACAATGTGCCATGCTACCCAGGTTAGAAGAAAGATGGAGAATGATCCTAGTCGTCGTCGATGTAATGCAGCTTATGAGGATATGCTTCATATATTCAAAAAGTGTCCACGTGCCATTGAAGTGTGGTGCCGGATTGTGGACAGCAAAGATGGGAGGAAGTTTTGGGAATTGGAAGACACGAGTTGGGTAGGAAATGGTTGGAAGCTGGGGATCAATAATATGATTGTACCAGAATGTGATTGGATGAGACGTTTATGTGGCCACGGTTTGGCATCTCTGGAAAAGACACAAAAAATGGGAATTCAGGGGCTGGCGGGAATCCACGTCCCAAACAGTGAATGAGATTAAAGAGCTTGCGCTCGATATACAGTCGCTGAGTCAACCCTTGAAAGTTAAGGAGCGGGATACTGGAAGAACTAGGTGGGAGTGCCCGGAAGATGGATGAGTTAAGCTTAACACCGATGGCAGTGTTTATGGCTATCGTAATACGGCATCAGCGGGGGGTTTGATACGTGATGCTGGGGGAAAGTGGATACTTGGTTTTGTTATCAAACTCGGGCAGACTCCGGTAAAGGTGGCGGAGCTTGTGGGATTGCGCGAGGGGCTTAAGCTTGCTTGGGAACTCTGATTCCCACGCATAGTAGTGGCGTTAAAGATGTCAAATGGGCTGGGTTGGGCCAGCCCAGCCCAAGCCCACCTAAGTAGCGGGCTGGGTTGGCCCGGGACCATCATGAAATGGGTCGGGCCGGGCCGGGCCTGAGTTTGAAATAATTTATAGTGGCCCAGCTCGGCCCAACAACCCACTAATAATGGGTCGGGTCGGGTCGGTCCTGGGTCGGTTCCTGACGGGCTGGGCCTAATGACTTTGATGGGTTTCATCTTCTAAATTTGGTGGGGTCAATAAGTAGGCTATTTTTATTTTAAATTTTTATTTGTAAATATAGTTTATATGTTGCTTGAAACTCAAAGACCAAAGTTAGTATTTGTAAAATAATAAGATAAACCTTACTTTTTCACAAATAAGCATCGATTAAGTTTTTTTTATATTAATAATATTTTATTATATTACTATTATGTCAGTAAATTTCCAAGTTATTTGCTGTTACGTTAGTAAATGAGTTTACTTTTATATTAGAATTTTTTTTAAGTTAATATATATATATATATAAATATACATTATATTTTTAAACCATAAAAACATTAATACTTTATTTATTTTATAGACTCTAATACTTTAATTGTACACATAATCATCAACATATATAATCTAATAATTCTATATTCTCTAATTTACAAATAAAATTAATTTGGAATCATTTGCCAATCATACGTCGGCATTGAAGAACTTCCATATGGATATTCAGCATTTTGTGGGAAGTACATTCTTTCAAAATCAAGTTCTTCACAAATCGTTAAAGAATTATCGGGAATGGTGGTTGTCTCGAATGCGGTCTCATCATCTGAAGGATAGTTTTGTGGTGGAATCCATCTTTCTCCTAACCGGTGCAATTCATCTTGTCTATATTGTTGATCTAACCAATCCTTCCATAATATGAAAAATTTGATGGATTTTGGGCTTAATCGGCTCCTTCTATCGGTAATAGTTCTTTCACCTGCACTAAAAGCACTTTCGGAAGCTACGGTAGACATTTGAGATGTTAGTAGATCACGTGCAATCAAAGAAAGAATTGGAAAAATTTTTTGTTCCATTTTCCACCATTCTAAAATATCGAAATCATCCGAAACATTGTCTAATAATGGAAGTTGCAAGTAATGTGTCAATTCATATGTTTGTCTATTAGATGTAGTTCGACTTCTTTTGATTGAATTTAACAAAGAAAATACCGATCCACCGGATCTACTTGATGTTGTTTGTGTAGAAGATATTTCATATTGTGCCATGCACGAACTAGTAGAATACATATCAACTAATGCATAAACCATGGAACTAACTTCATTTGTTTCTTCCCCTATATTTATTGAATCACAATTAAGATAAGAATAATATTTTTCCATCAAAAAAATACAACCTTCTAATTTACATCTAGGATCAAAAATACAAGATAAAACACATATTTTAGGAAGTTTGGTATAATATATACTTGCACCACTTTTCTTCCATACTTAATTTTGGCAACATTATCATCTTCTCTATGATCGTTAAATAATTTGACAATTCTAACTAAATTGGGTGTAACGCGCACCCGAGGACATCGCATGCCTATCCCGCACTTAGAACCCGACTTGTATATAATATGCACCATATACCCGCCAAGCCCGAAGCAAGCGGTGACAAACAACAACCTAGCTTGGTGGCACTAAACACGAAAGCGCGTAACAATGACAAGAAATGCGGAAGCTTAATCAAAATTCAAATCAGGGTAAACGTAGCATGATCATAATAATATTCATCAAGTATTTGATCGATACGGTCCAGCACATCGTGCTCAAAATACGGAAATTAAATCGTCCTAACGGCCGACACGGCCTACTAACAATATCCAAAAGTGCAAGCATGCATAAATAAAATCCCAATATAACGATAATCAAATCCGAAAGTGAAGTACGCAACACGCGTAAACAACCAAGTACAAGCTAGACTTCTAGACAAGACTCGAAAATGACCCCACCTAGCTTGACTCCAAAAGCAACCTGCGGACACGAAAGGTAAGGGAGCCAGTTCGAAGGAACCGGTGAGGAAGGGGATTACAATATATATATGGGTTCGATGCATGCAAAACAAGGGTGTCCATGATCCTTCATAATTTTTCCAAACCAATGCAAGTTTTCAAAACAAGGATCATAAATCGAAACACGACTCCGCGAGAAATGAGTCACCACCAACTTTTGAAACCAAAACAAATACTAAACCAATCCCCTAACTCCGTGATGTCGAGGGTGTACAGCCCTACGAACATCGGTCTAAAACATTGAGAAGTGAGTCCATGAAACTCCACATTCTCCATCGAGAATGCTTCGGCCCCGAACACTCCGTCGGAACCTAGGTACCTCTTCCAATTGGGAATTTCATAAGGAGAAGCCGTCAGCCCTTGCCTTCCCGACATTCTCACTTACTACGCCCCCGAGCTCTCAAATGCAAACCAATCGTGCAAGCGTCCCTACAAGGTATTCCAATCCATACCATTTCCATAGTATGGTCCAAACCATCTCGCTACACAACTCACGCTATACATATATTCAAAACCAAGTTCAAATCCGAATTTGGGTAATTTTCCCTATATAACAAAGCTCATGTGTTACTTCGCAAACTGTTTTCTAGAGACAAATACGTTACTACGAGACAAGCTCATAAAACACGGCATATAAGGCCTATATATACGTTTCGAAAATGGGTATTGAAATCAACAAACATGGTAAGTCTTATGTATCCACAGTTTTGAAAGTGTTTCATATGTTACTCCTCACTTTACCAAGATCCAACCGAACAATCGCAGCGACACGAACTACGCGACCGGAGACTCACCACCTAACAAAGCAAAACACCCCACAAGGGTGAGACATGACTCAAAACCACATAAAACGACGCACGGCTTAACAAATGCAACATGCTAAATGAGTATGGAATGCGTTAAGTTGGTACAAATCAATCACAACGATCATTATGCATCATATAAATCATATATAAACCCTTGAAGTCATGGAATTAAAGATTCAATACACATACAATGCACAAAGTGCTTAAAACGCATAATAGGAGCATACACGTCAAACGAATGCATCAAATTGAGATTTAAAAGTTTGTACATGATGCTGGGGGTGTCAGAAGGGTATAGGAAGCAAAAATGAGGTGAAACGATCAAAGAATAAAAAGAACAGTAGCTTTTGAAACGGGCGTTTGCCCTGAAGGACAAACATAAAACGGTCGTTTGCCCTGAAGGACAAACATAAAACGGTCGTTTGGCCTTATGCATTTTTCCGAATTCTGTGTCTGCGAAACGGGCGTTTGGGAATATAGCGGGAAAATGAAACGGGGGTTTGGGAATGAAATTCTGGAACATAAGGTTTTCACACGGGCGTTTGCCTTTATAGGGCAAACATCAAACGGGCATTTGGGGGTAGATTTCTGGGCAAATAAGGTTACGGGTTTATGCTAAAACATGCTAAATTTCAAGTCAAAACATCCCAAATGCAAGTTCCAGATTGTATGCAATGTACACAAGTGAAATATGACCAAAACAACTTATGTAACCATCCAATGCGGATATACGGATCGAATTTAAACACCCAAAATGCATAATATGAACTTCATCTTCAACCTCTTAACACCTTCAAGCATCAACAATGGTGAAATTCCCACTTATGCGTAAAACTCAAAAGAATCGATTGCATTCTTCCTAAAATCAATCAAGGATCAAGAATTGAGCAAGAAATCAAGCATAAACTCTATTGAACAAGAACATGCACAAATTTCATAAAAGCTTCAAGAACCCTTCAATGGTGAAATTCTCATATAAGCATGAATCCAAGAAATTCTTATTCCATAACATTCCTAGCAATAATGTGAGCACAAATTCACCAACAAATTCGAATTCCAAACACTCTAGCATGAACCCTAGTTCAAACAAGCTCAAACCTTCAAGAACTCACACTTCACACAAGAGCACATTCACTTACCTTTGAGAGATAAGAATCGAGGAGCTAGTTGCGGTTTTCAATCTCGGATTTTCAGCTCCAATCTCCACACTTGGCTCTTGAAGATGGCTTGAGTGTTCTTGAGAGAATTTGAATGGGTCTTGAGAGTGTTTGAGAGAAGTGAGGTTTAATCTTTTGTTTTAATGTTAAAGTGGGGATTTAGGATATGAAATTGGGTTTAGCAATTGGGTCAGCTGATAGGGTTATGGAGTGGGTCAAACGAAGCAGTTTATAAAGGAAATTGGATCTCAAATTGGGTTAAAAACTCAATTGGGCGCAGGTCAATGAAATCCGCCAAAAATGTTGACTTCCGGTTCAGTTTAGTAAATCGGCTATATCTTCCACGTCCGAACTCCAAATCGAGCGATTCAAAAACCCACGAACTTGCAAAGAAAAAATATACCCAATTATATTAAAATCTATCCAGTCCCAGGCCTTGAAAATAAATTTACCAATTAAGCTCTAATATGATGATTTACGGTCAAATAGGCACGTTGGTTCTTAAAACAATTAAATCATGCGTGTCAAGGCTTAATATACGAATCGAGCACATAATGAACGAGCCATAAATCAGCACATAAAGTATGCTAAGCACATAAGTCACATAATTTACACACAAGCAACATACACGACATAATTATCACACAAGCATGCATTTAAAGCGTAAATCGTACTCTCTCGTACCAAACTTACCTTGTTCGAAAAACGGGGCACTACATTGAGCAACATAATATTAGATTAAGGATAATATGTACCAGATATAATTTTAGTAACATCAAGAAATACTTCAAGTAAAGGTGCACTAACATGAATAATATCCCAATCGGTTTCGGTAATAAATTCACCACCATGTTCATTATGCATTTCTTGATTAACTAAA
>JBBMKE010403206.1:0-12285 GCA_037834125.1 Lippia alba | reverse complement strand
AGGCTGCGAAGGCCATGCTTAGTTGATTATTGAATTTATGTTGGAGCTCGTAGCTCATCTTGCATGATTTATGTTAATGCTTCCGATTTATCATGCTTTTATTGTGTTTTTGTGGTCCTTAGTTTTGATTGGTTCAAGGGTTAGCCCACCTAGCGTAGCGAGTGTGTTGGTCTTCCGTTCGCTGAGATTCGGACTCAGGCTTGGACTTTCCATTTCATGAACCGGGTCTGGGTCTTAGTGTGGGGGATGTGGCGCCCTACGCTTGGGGTGTTACAGAATTGGTGTACATTCATGTGTTTGGAGGTGTTTTGTTATGATCTTTTGGTATATAATTGAACTGGGAATGATTTGGAATTGTTTTGGACCCTTTCCTTCATAACTTTGCCCTTTTTCTTCTTAAACGAAGCCACCGCGCCGCCGTACACATTTTACCCTTCAAATTCGTGTGGCCGCACGGATATTTCAAGTTTTCAAAAATTTAATACCGCATGGCCGCATGGATTTTGCCATATAAATTCGTGAGGCCATGCAGGTTTTTAGGCCAATGTTCGCATGGCCTGCATCCTTTGTTTGTTATCAGAATGACCTAAAATATTAACCACTAAAAATTATTTAAGTCCAGAAGATTCTCCAATTGATTTCACCTCAATATCTTTTCTAGATTGTGAGATATACCTTTTGTATGGACACTTCGCAGGAAAACTCATTTGTTCAACTTCGCACCTACGCTATTTTCACCTCGCTTTTAAACATGATTCGTGCCACTTATGCTTGGAAATATCTATGTGTCTAGTTTCATTTCCAATAAACAACACTCAATTCCAACTTGTACAACTGGAGATATTCCAATTTTCCTACAGCATACGCATTTCTGAAAACTATCTGCTTCCACTAAAACATACTCAAGCCCCTTGTAGAGCCCTGAAGGGCAAGGCAGCACATCCCCCACACCATAGCCCGACACGTGTAACGAAATAGGGACTCCACATACGCACCAAGCCGTGGCGAATGATAACAAATAAAATCTCTCCTAGACTAGGCGGTCTAGACCCTCATTTAGATTATGCAACCAAAAATCAGACAAAGTGCGGAAGCATACAGGATCAAGATACGTGAATACTCACATGTGATGGCCATGGGCTGACATAATTTAAATACACAGTCATGTACAAACATGGGTGCCACAGGCCTCTTTTAAACTCAAACACAAGCCCGACAAGGGCAAACATAAATCATACATAAATGCTCAAAATACGAATCGTAATTTTATACATATTCAGAATTAACATAAAATGCAAAATGCGACAGACTCAACCTACAAGACTCGAACAACTCGAAAGTAAAACCGCCGCCTAGCCAAAACCAAAGACCTGCAACTGCAAACTCAAAGAACAAAAGGGGAAAAATAAACAACGAGGCAGGGTCAGTCCTAAAGACTGGTGAGGGGGCTAATCCACACACACGTACATATACATAAGAGCAAAGCATATCAAAAGTATATAGATTCATGAATCGGGGCATGGTTTTTGCAATCCAAAACATTTTAAACTCCCGTGATACTATATATAGAAAAGGGTTAGGCTGAAGGCCAAAATCCACCAAATTTTAGTAATTAAGAGTCCACGCCCGTTTCACGAATCAAGTGCAAACCCACACACACACGACTCGGCGAGCACGAGCCTCAAACTCCCCTTTCTCCATTTACAAAAGGCAAACCATAACACACACCAAACCAGAATCACACAAACATACCTTCTCCTTCAAAACGACGGAAGGGTTGCCCAATTAACACTATCGTTAACGCGTACATGTAGAGCCAAAAAGTCGGGATGTTACATCCCTTACCTTGGGTTCCTTTCACTCCGTTAACCCCTCATAAGTGTTTTACTTGGATTATATGCTTTGTTAACATGTATTATTATGTGCTAGAACATATGTTCTGGAATTGGGACTCGTTTTATATGATCATCTTTGAATTATGATTTCACATGCCTTATTTGCTACTCCAAAGTGCATGCATGAAACTTTTCCTTGTTTATTAGTTTCGTGTGATAACTTATCTCTGCTTTTATGACTTATATTCATTGTAAACATGTCTTGGTATGTGCATTGGTTATTATATGACATTCATGCATTGTTTTGGTATGGTTTATGAAAAATGTGAACTCGAATAGATATGATCACTTCATGTAATGAATGAATTGTTTGTGCTTATATCTTTAAGGCACAATTTGTGCATATGAACATCTTTATGACATGTTACCATTTCTTATGCATGCCATATCATGTTAATGCATTGGCATGCATCATATATGGTTCATTTGGAGTCTTGAGTCTCACGAACGCACAATGTTATCTTTTGTACAGTTTAAAGGTGAGATTTTATTTCTATTATCCACCCGTATTACCTTGTGTGAATCTTTCTAGCCAAAATTTCAAGTTATACATATAAGTATCAAAATGATTTCAAATAAAGTTTTAAGTATGATTTCAAGCTAAGTTTCAAGTCAAGTTTCAAGTAATGTTTTCAAGAAATGTTTCAAGTATTTGAAGCAAATGTTTTCAAATATTTTCAAGAAAGATTTTGGCGAGCTAATGCATATGATAATAGGGCCCGAGAAAAGGTGTGAATGGAGATTAGTTTGGCAAGGACCAACGTATAGCTAACCCTTTACATCTAGTACCCATTGTGAGTATCCTCGCACAACCGAGGAGCCTGGGAGGGGGATACTCATGAGCCGGTGGTACAACCCATCGAAGGAACGGGAATGGATCCCCCATCTCGATAACATGATTATATAGGTGGTTTGGGCCTTGCAAACCCTCCCACCAAACCGGGAGAAGAAGGTTGGAAATTTGATTTAAGTAATGTGATCAACTCAAGTCAAGTCAAGCCATGTAATGATTCAAGATTATGATTGTATGATCACCTTAATGGTTTTATGAACACACTTGGAGTTGGTTGGAGAATTACCCTCTCGCCGGTCCACGTCAAGCTATGTTTGATTAAGAAATGAAATTGGATATTCATAATTCTGAGCGAAAACTCTTTTGTAACTATCAACTTGGATTCTTTCTCAAAATCTTACTTGAAATTATAAATTGCATGTTCATGAGATATTATATTTATGCCCCTCACTTAGTCCTTGGACTAATACCCACGATTGTTTGTTTTTAGGTATTTTTACAGGTTTTGCTAGGGGGGACGAGTCGAGTCGGTCATCTTTGTTTTGGTCTTGCATATCATTTCTAGCCTTGACATACTATGTTTCTATTTCTATTATGGCTTGTATCATTTATGATTCCGTATTTACTTTTGGGCTTGTAGCCCTTGTTGGATATTGTGGCTTTGTCGGCCTTGCTATTTTACTTTGGGAGACATTCTCCCTTATTTGTATTGAATGCTTGTGGTTTTAAATTGGAGGCGTCCTCCACCGTACTTGAATTATGTTTAAATTACTTCTGCTAGATGAGATTTTGTATTGTCACTCGTTCGCTGTGAACTTGGTTTATGCATGGAAACTAATTTCATGTATAATTCGAGTGAGTAGTGCGGGTGCCACATTCTTAAGTGGTATCAGAGCCCAAGGTTGCAAAACCGGGGCTCCTTGCATCTTGTCGTGTCAAGTTAGGTCGAGCGACATAGGAACTAAATGTCAACGTGTGCATTGCATTAAGCATGAGCATTGATTATTGAAATTTGATGAGATATATCTATTGTTAAATGTAGTTTATTTGAATTTTGTTGAATTACGTGTTGCATTTTGCATCAAATACGTGTTTTTGGTGCTAATTATGTGACATATGCATCTACTAACCTATATGCGTTTATATTCAGATTGTGTTATGATTTCTAGGTTAGTACCACAACACCAAACCATGGCCAAGTTTTCAAAATAACAACGGTCTACTACGTGTACTCCTTTGGTTATGGGTAACTTGTAGAACGCTTTGAAAGTTAAAGAGGATTTGGATAGTATGAGGCTCTTTTGACAAGGTTATACATTAGGAGTTCATGCTCGAAATGGGGATCAAATCGTTCTTGAAGATTGGCATGGATAAAATAGTGGTGTGGGTGTGTTATGCTTATAACCGCGAAGATAAACACACATACCTACACTACAAATAGAGTTGATCAATCGGGTTCAAAAATCTCATTTGATTCAAGGAAAAAGTGAAGAGTGGCCTTAAAACGAACATTCAAGACTTTTATATGTTGGGAACGAGGTCGAGAAGGCAAGTGACTTAGGGAACTTCAAGGAGATAGTGAAATAAATTGAATCCTTGAGTAATAATTGGATGAAGATGGTAACAAGAAAGTTTTCGAAGGAATTAAACTATTGGATTGAGAGGATAAATCAAGATGGTTAGGGTTGAAGTTAAGATTGGAAGTCGAATTCGGGGTAAAGTTCTTTCAAGTTGAAATAAGAAGTCAAGAAGAAGGAGATAAGTCGGGATACACATTCCGGATGGGTATTAAGATAGAAGTGGAGAGAGTAAGTTCCATAGTTGAGAAAGAAGGGTTCATTCATGTTATAAACACACAAAGGAATGAACGAGGAGGCTCTGATCAACATGAGAAATGCGATGAAGATTTGGGTAATTTGGATTTTTGGTTTTTGAGGAGGAAGTAAAGGATTGAGGAGCTATACAATATATGGCAATAACTTTAAACGATAACTTTGAGTCTCGAGGTAACACTAAGGATACAAGGAAGATAAAGGAACCTTGAAGAGGTAATTGAAGAATTTGAGGAAAGCTTGCAACTCCAAAAGCAAAGGATAAGATGCTGGAATAAAGCTTACACTTATGGTGAAAGGTACTTTCATTCATGGCACGTGCATCATAACTTGCATTAAATTACTTTAATATTACCTTGTACATTTAATCGATATTATTGCTCTAATGTGTTGCATATTGGAGCATTGAAATGTGCTATATGCATTTCACATCTTAACCGACATGCGTCATTTTAGTGTTTACTTGCTAGGATACCTTTTTCGTTCTAGAATTCAACTACTACTTCGATCAAGCCCTACCAAAACAAGTTGAAGAGGAAAATTATTTTTGGCAATGGGATGAAAACAAAGATAAGGATTGTGGTTCAGAGATTAATAGTTGGGGTCGACTTCAGATTGATTGGATTGAACGAGAAAAGGGATTGGGACTATGGGATTCAAGCAGATTAGAAGAGTGTTTGGAAAGCAAAGTATTAGGGATGTTATCCTCAATTGATCACTTTAAGTGACAAAGGAGAAACACATCAGAAACCCTCTCTAATAAGGAATGCTTATCTCTAGTGGATCAAGAATTCCATGTATAAGGCGATGGATAAGGTTCGGCCGGAGAAGGTTGAATCTTTTAAGGGGGAAAGAGCGACAAGAGACAAGCTAGAAGTGTATGGTTGTGCTAAAAAAGGGCACCTTAGTAGAGGCAACATGAATGTCAATTCAAGAAGGCGTGGAAGTCCTAAGGATAGCTACGAGAAGGAAGTAAGATGACATTAACAATCAACCGCCAAGATTCTGAAGATGATGAAATTATAAAAGAACTCCTATTAGACTTTTCGATCAATTTGGATAAAAGAAACCAAATCAAGCTATTATATTGAGTAAAGGAATCTAAAGAAAGAGATTCGGCCAAATAGAGAAAGAGGTTCGGAAGACACACAACGGTATAATTGGTTGTCTTCTATGATGATCTGGACGACATTGAGATGAGAAGAATTTAAAAAGACGAATGTGGAACAATGTGAATTGGACACCAGGAAGGTTTTATAGTAAAATAGGGAATTTATAAGACCGGAAGCCAAGGCACACCTACCGGCTTATAGAGAGTAAAAAGATGACTCGAACAAGAGATAAGAAGGGATCCACATGGGAATTGGTCTAACTTTGGGAACCGATGGTCTTAACTTTAGTGGGAAGCCTTTAGGGAAAAGAAATTCATGCTGCAACGATAGAGAGTTGAGAATTGAACTTCAAAGGATCTTGACAGTAGTTCCTCTTGAGTAAAGCAGATTCAAATATCGACAAGGGTAAAAGATTCAAATTCCATGATCTTCGTCAAATGGAAAACAGTTAGAAGGGGGTAAGAATCAGAATGCAAGCATGAGCAGGAAAAAAGGGTCTATCATCAATTCACCCGGGATATCAGGACCTAGCCAAGAATCGGGTTAGCCTTAAGGATTCAGAGTATACGTTTGGGTCATCGAAGTATCAACTTCGAATTCAATTCCATGGTGAACGGTAAATCAAACATTCATGGCATATGCATACGTGCAAGTTTTAGTTTGAAAAATTTTGGTATTATGTGCTTTGACCAATTAAGGTGTTAACTACTTTTATATGATTGGTGATCGACATGACTGATATCTAGTATTTACCCCTATGTGACTTACGTGATTAAAAGTTGTTGTAATTGATGCTTGAATACCTGCTTCCTGTGTGAATGTTGTTGTTTCGATACTTTCCTTCTTGTGTTTCTGGTTCGCGTTGTGTTGCTCGAGAGTATTGAAGACTCCCTTGCTTTGTTTGCTTGAGACACCGGGCTCTTTCGTTGTTTGCTTGAGAGACAGTGTTCTCTCGTGTTTGCTTGAGAGACGGGCTAGTTTCATTGTTTGCTTTAGAGACGGGGATTCTCTCATTTGGTTTCTCGTTGCCTGCTCAGCTTGCCTCTGGAAGCAGCTTAGATTTTCGAGTGATTAGGTCTAGGTGAGATCAGGGTCATGACTAATTACCAAGCTCCACAAACTTCTATGAAGATTTTGACACTTCTTGAAGATGCCCTATTGCCTGAAGACCTAATCCGAACTAATTCCTAACGGGGAGTAGCTAACCCCCGTAAGATGAACATGGAAAGATTGCTCGGAACCCAGAAATCGAGGCAATGAATCCGAGGATGGATTCTTCTTAAGGGGGAGAGGTTGTGACGCCCCGACTTTTCGACCATAAAGGTATGGGTATGTGTTTACCAACATGCACAATTTAATTTCTCCTAAGTGCTTCTTTGAATCTATTTGGGCTTAAATTTACTTAGTTGGACTCAACTTTAGTTTAGTTACACTTTTAGGCCATATGTAAATGGGTCGCCTTTGAGTCATTAATTCGTACCTTGATCTAGGGAACTTGGATTCGAGTTCTGTCACCTCCATTGAACTTGAATCGATGATTCGGATGTAATGGGACCAACCCCATCACTTTTTAACTTCGTTTCAGACCGCAATGATACAAATTTCTCTATACACCTTTAAATGCCACATGGAGACAAACTAGTTACCTTTATTGACTTTTCTCTTTGACCCTACTTACCACATATTACACCAAAACTAAGCCACACCTTATTTTTACCCATTCAAATGTTTTGGAGAGAGAAAGAAGGAAGAAGAGAAGCCCCAATTCCATTTTGTGACACCCCGATCCTCTAAACGAATAGGTATGCCTTATGTGCACGTTTTAATTATAATTATGTGATTTATTAATTGTCTAACCTCTTTTCTTACTTCTTTCTTATTTGAAATTACTTGAATTATTTGAAATTACATGAACTATTTGATGGTACGTGAAATACGTGAATTTCTTGCTCTAGTTTGTTACGTGTTTTGAGATTTTGGTTTTCGAGCATGTTTACGTGTTTTATATGATTTGAGTATATGTCTACGTGATATTTTGTTGGTCTTGAGCTTCTCGTATTCATTTTCGACCGAAATACACATCCGTATACCTCTACGTACAAGAAACACACCTAAATACCTTGTGGGACCCATAACCTATAATTATTAACTTTCTTTTTCCCTCTTCTTGCACAAACCGGTACATCTCTCTCCCTCTTCCCCCTCATTACCGATTTTCAGCCCTTGTTGGAGAGAAAAAGAAGCTAAAACCTCAAGACTCCATTTTTGTGCAAGCTTTCAAGCTCCAAGACTTTGTTTGCTCACTTTCTTCATTTAGTATGTATATTTTTAGATCCTCCATGCTTATGTGACCTCATATATGTGCATTGATCATGGGATTGATGTTGGGGAGCATGTGATTGAGAAAGATGATGAATAGTAGAGGGTTTCATGGCATATGAAGCATGCTTGCATTCCATTGGCTCTTGTTGTGCATTTAGGCATTTATGGAAGTTGTTGTTGCATAATCCTTGATCATTTATGGAATTCCTTTACTTGATAGTTGGATTAGGGGAGTATAGCATTTATGAGACTTGTGGGTTGCTGGGATTATGCAAGGGATTGTGATTTCTTGGTCAATTTGTGTTTCATTTGTGCCCTAGAGTGGATTCTAAGCATGCTTATTGGTTTTAAATGAGTTTTGAGCAAGATCACTTGATCCCCTTCTCCCTAACTTGTGCATTTTAGTGTATTCATGTGTAATAGATGAGTTTTGGTCATTTTGGTGGATTGTTGATTGGATTTGAATGCATTTTTGGCTCTTTGTTTGCAAGCTATGCCGGTTTTGCTCCTAAGTGCCCTTATGTCCGTTTCTTTGAGAATGTGCTTGTGATCTCGTGTTTTCTCGATGCTTTGTGAAGCCTAATATGTTCCTATATGAGTTAACATGTATCTTGGTTATGGTCGTTTGTATGCAAAATTAGGGTTTTGTGGTGCTGGAAAGAACCAACGATCGTTGGAAGGTTGTGCTACGGTTCCAACGGCCGTTAAAAAAAGAAAAATTTTTAGGATCCCCTATATTAAACCAACGACCGTTGGAAATTTGGGCATGATAAACCAACGGCCGTTGGTTTGCCTCAGATTCACCGGCCTCATTTTTTCGTCGTTTTTTTGCTTTCCGTGCTTTCCTTTCGCTTTTCCCACCCCTATTATGTTTCCTAAGATTGTTTACTCTGTTCTTATGCATGTGTTCTTGATTATGCATAAATTTGGCTCGATTTTGAATATGAATTAAGTTATAAGGGTTCAATATACTTTTTATGGTACGTTTGTGCATTTCATATGCATTCATTGCATTCACGAGCATCGCCGAGAGTCATTTTGGTTCATGATTGACTCTAAGTCGTGGGCATTGTGTTTGTTTGTCTCAGAGCCCTAACCGGACGTTGTTGAGCCCGAGGCTTAGGGGTTGGTTGCCCTTTTATGCTTCCGGATTCCTACTCCTTTTGCTATAAGGTGAGGTTTAGGATCTTTTTGTACTAGTTATTGACCTATGGCCGAAATGTGATGATTTCTATCCCGCATGCGAGTATATATCTTATATATTCTCTTGAATATGAGTGCTTAAGATATGATTATGATCTTATGAGAACCTCTATGGACTTTATGGAAAAGATATACATATAAGCGTAAGTAAGCTTAAGTTTTGTACGTTTTGGGTAAGTTTGTAGTGAGGTATGCCCTGAAATATGGGATTTGGTTCTGGTAAGTATGTTAGGCCCCGGGAATTGTGGGTAAGGAGCCCCGGAAAGGCAAGGGCAGTCGGGTTATACCTGTGTATGATTCCCATTCGTGGTGACACGCGCAAATCCAGGAGGTTGATGGGCGTGGAACTTCGAGCACGTTGTGCGATCGCTGCCCCCATGTATATGTATATAGGCAAATTGGGTTTGATTCCCGATTACAATCAAAGAGTGTAAATTTACGAAGGCCGAAGGTTCTAAAGATAGCTATGGGAAGGGAGTTTGAGTGAGAGAAGAAGAGATTTGAAGAGTTGGATTATTTTAGCGTCGTTTATCTAATCTCAAAACTCACCTATTGGAAAAGGAGGAGTTACTGGAAAATTTTACTCGCCTCAAAAGTAGACTCAAGATCAAACTAAGGATGAGAAAATAGTAATGATGGATGAAGACTTCGATGTACAAGAATTAGACCACCGTTGAGTATGTTCCTAAGAGATTAGGTGGTTGAGGAGGATAGTTGGGAATGGACTGGTGTATGATCAATGAACCGTTATTGGATATTAGCTAAGGAAAATTCAACTAAAAGGGAAAATTGTGAATTTAAGGCTTTGAAGTGATTCCGGAAAAATTTTAGGTTCTTTATCGTCGGATAGAAAGATAGCATTTCTGGACGAAACCCTCTCGGGGATTCAAATCCATTTCCGTACTAATCGTTTTGGCCACATTTCTCTCATCAGGAGAAGTATCAGTTTTCTTTTGCAAGAAAGAGGTCGAGATTTTCGGATGGGTTGGATTACCAAGGAATTTAGAGGAATGATCGACAAGGTGGAGCTCTTAGTTAAGGAGCATTGTAAGGGATCATGGAACTTCAGGAAATTACAGTTCGCATAGTTTTGGTTGGGATTCGAGGTTCGTAACAAGATTGTTGAACAAGACCTTTAAAAAAAAGAATTGGGGTAGCGGTTGTCCTATTAGCAGGGATCAAAATTATCGGTCGTTTGAGAAGGGCAAAGTAATCTTGGGGTCAAGGCTGAACGCATAAGTTGGAGCTAAAGAGCATAGTTGGAAGAAAGAATCAGAATGGAAATCCAGAGCATGTTTAGCAAAGGTTCCATTACCTCCAAAGGTGAATGCGCAAGGAAAGTATCAAGAACAAGTCAAGGAACCGAGACGAGTACCCAACTAGGCAAATCAACGGGCAACGAGTGATCGACCCCAACTTCCATAACCCCGGTGAACGGTACTCCAAACATTCATGGCATCACACGCATACTTACCACTCCAACTTGAGCGAACTTGTTGTGATTGATAATTATTGTCTGGCTCATGTATATCATTTGGGTTGTGACTCATTGCCTTCTCTTATTACCTGTGGCGTGCTCGATATGCACTACTTGCTCCCTATGTGCGTGTGTGATTTTTGGTTCCCATTTTGTTTCCCCTGCTTGTTCTCTATTTTGTGTTGTGTTGCTTGGGAGTGTTGGAGACTTCCTTGCCTTGGGTGTGAGAGACGGGGTTCTCTCTTTCTGTTGAGAGACGGGGCTCTCTCTTTTGCTTGCTTGAGAGATGCGGTGCTCTTATTGTTGCTCGAGAGACGAGGTACTCTCGTAGTTGCTTGAGGGACGGGGTTCCTTCTTTGAATGCTCGGGCTAGCGGTGAATCCGAGTATGGATTCTTTAAGGGGGAGAGGTTGTGACGCCCCAGTCTTTCGGTGACTTGTGTTTGTTTAATGTATCATTAATTGCGCATTTTAATTTTTATTTAATTATGTAATTATGTGATTTAATTGCTATTATTTGAAATAATTGACAATGTGACTTGAATGATGTACGTGAATAAATGAATTGCTTAAATTAATGATGAATGAATTACGTGCGCTTGAATTAATTGATCGCGTGCTCGTTTCTTCATGTGACGAACTTGAAACATGATTACATGACTAATGTGCGTATTTTAATTCATGGCATGAGTGTTGGTAATTTATTTGAATTTATGTGGCATTCATTCACCCAAACTAAACCTTTTACGCCCTAAAATGACCAAAAATGAGCTACCAACGTATGCTACCTAACCTATAGACCTAATTACACACCTAAGGCCCCTAGGCCACTTGGCCACTCTCTCTCCCCCCTCCATCAGCCATACCACCGAACCACCCCTCTCCCTCATACTAAAAATATCCCAATTTCATTCCAAGAGAGAGAAGAAGAAGAAAAAAAAGGTGCCTTCCATTCCCAACCTCCATGGAAGCTTAACCAAGCTCAAGAACCCTCATCAATCTTCCATAACTATTGAAGGTGATTACATATTTGAATTCCTTGCATTCTCATGATCTTTTCCATGTATGTTAGGTTGAGAAAGGAAATGCATGATTATATGGTTTGATACTTCCATGATGCAAGATATGTGTTTATTGAGTGAATTCAAGCATGAGAGGTGATTTACACTTGGTGTTTTGTCTTGAATCTCTAGTCCCCTTCATCCCACTTTGTGTATATGAATGCTAGGTTGAAGTTTGAGGTATGTATGAGAGTCTTGAGGCTTGGGATGTGATTATTTGGATCAATGTGCAACCATGAATGCCACTTTGCCCTACTTGAACCTTTATGACCCTTATGTGTGCATATTTGAAAGTTTGAGCCTTATTCTCGTTTCTTGAATGCTTCTCAATGCCATGTTATGTTAAATGTATGAAGGAGCGACCTTATGGATGTGTTTTGATTGATTATGAAGTGTTCTTGGGTGCCAAATCCTTGCCTTAGCCTTTTGGGGACGTTTTGGACTTGTTTTGGAGGCTGGAAAGGATCAACGGCCATTGGAAATGCGTGCCTAAATTCCCAACGACCGTTGGAATGATGCAATATCTTTAAAACTAGTCTGCCTCATTCCAACGGCCGTTGGTTTTGAAGAACAAATTTCCAACGACCGTTA
>JBBMKE010403197.1:0-12286 GCA_037834125.1 Lippia alba | reverse complement strand
ATCTCGGTCTTAAAGCTAAGTGCATTTTATATCCATTTGATCTCAATCCAAGAAACTCTTTTCTTGATGTCTTGATCTACAGCCTTGGCCAAGGACTCCATTATGGCATATGAATGCCTTACACAATAAGAGAACATCTTGCTAATGTAAGTGTAGGTCCTTTTATTATTCTCATTTACCTTCATGAATCACTTGTGCAGCTCCAGCATAAGCCTTAAATCTGTTGTCATAGTTCACACCATTTAAAACTTATACATAAGACTGCAGAGTTAACTCATAAAGTAACAATAGAACCTCAAATCCAAGGATCACTTAAACACATCAATGACTCGTGAGATATTTCCTAATCTAGAAATTTGCATTTCCTGAAATAGAAACTTACTTTCCCATTTAGGAAGCTTCTCACACAAGACACCTCAGTGTACCTACTTAGAATAAGTAATCACCCCCATGTATCACGCACGTATCAACAATGCACTTTGCACCCCATGAAATAAGGTGGTCCTTTTTAAGGGTGCGATCACAGGAGCAAGCCTCAAACGAGCCGAGTTGACAATCTCACTGTCTGTAGGACACATTGGCTTGGAGTGATTTACTAATCATGACTTATGTGATATAGGGCTCATATCATGAACCACTTCAACTAAATAATTGAGTCCTATAAGTTATATTGATTAGGGGAGTTCTTATACATGCACACGTAATGGAAACACACAAAACACATATTTAGCATATAAAGAAATGTTTGTCTATAATAACTAATAGTATATCATTCAAAGATTGTATGTGATACAAGGAAAGTCCCAAAACGGATTATAACTAATTGGCTTTCTAGGGCACCTTTCTAATAGTCTATTTGGTGGTCATTTATGATTTATGAGGTTGGTAGTTGATTGGGGAAGGTTATGCCATTAATGCACTTGGTGGATTTTGAAGGGAAAACATGGACTCGTGCCTATTTGCTCACTTTGAATGTAATATATGCTTATAAGGTGATTCTTGGCATGAGCGTTGGTTGTGGCTTGGTTTAAACCCTTGGAAATCTTGTTTCCCTTGATCCCCTTCTTTCCCCTTATAGTTCTAGAGTTGTATGATAGAGCTAGGCTGGGTTTGAAGAGTGTTGGTGCAAGAATGTGGAGTAATTGATTCATTTATCCACTCTTGTATTTTGATTGCTTCGTTTGAGCTTTTGAATTTATTTTGCATGAAATCTTTAGTGTTTAAGCATGAATTCTTGTTCCGTAGTTGCATTTTGATGTCTTGAGATGTTGATGCATGAATGTATGACCTTATGTTGGTTTTTGGATTGAGATTTAAGTGTTCTTGCATGCCTAAATCTTGCCTTAGCCGTTTTGCCTTATTTTTGGATCCTTTTTTGTTCTGGAAGGGATCCACGGCCGTGGATTTTTCTCCCATGGGCATGGATCTGAGCTGGAGTTTTTGGAAGGTTTCTTCAGGATTTTCCATGGCCGTGGGTCTGAAATCCACGGCCATGGATTTTTCTGCAGCCCGGATGCTCTGTTTTTCCCGTTTTCTTATTTTTCCTTCGCTTGTTTGGTCCCTTCCCCACTCCTTTTATGATTCCTTGGCTTTATTAACATGTTATATGGTGTGTTTTAATATATTTATTGAATTTTCATGATTTTTGGTTCAATATTTTCTGAGTTATGTACAAATGTGCCTCTATTGCTCCTTAATATGCATGAATGTTTTGATGCTTGAATTGTGAACCCTAAATGCATACTTTTTCCTTATTTTATGATTCATATGAATTGAATACTTGTTGAAATATATGATATGTTCATTGTTTGGAAATTATGGCTCATTTTGATATGATTTATGAAAGATATGAACTTGAATGGATTCGAAAGCTTTATTAGTGAATGAAACACTTGAATATGAGCCTTTAAGATATTTATTGTGCACATGAACATCTCCATGACATGAAATTACTTCTTATGCATATATATCATACTTATTTCATAGCTGAGCATCTTATGTGGTCATTTTGAGTCTCACTTCACCTTTCTTGCACAGATTTGGATCCAGTGGGAGACGAGGCCGGTCTGTGAGGCACTTGTTCCTTTCTTTTACCTTGAAGGTTGCTTTCTCTACTATTTATCCAAAGTGAAAAGTTTTAAGCCAAAAACTATATTAAGTTTATATCGAGTCTTTTGGAGTAAATGATTTCGAATGTTAAGCCTTTTTATTTATGAACACCTACCCTATGATTTTAGCGGATTGTATGAATGCACATTTGGGGGCCCTAGAACTTAGTGTGCATGGTGATCCGGGGAGGCAAGGACTGACGGTGAATCACGTACACTATTCCAACCAAACTACAACATAACCGACTTCCTAAGAGATTGGCGGGGAAGGGGAACCGGGCTCTTGGGGTTTCATGGACCCCACTAGCCATCATGATTGGGTGGACGGGTCTTTCAAGCCCGTCCACCACCCAGGGGAAGAAGGATGGATATGAATGATTATGATTGATTGTGCGCAAAAGATTGTATGTATGATCATGAATGAATTATAAATTATGAATACATGAGGTAGAGGTTGGAGACTTAGACTTGAGATTTTGTAATGTCTCATATGATCTCTTATAGGAATTAATTAATTACTGTTACTGCTAATTGAATAATGAACCTAAAGTGTCACACACAAATGCCAGAATACGAGGGTTATGGTAATATGTTAATTGGATTTACAAAAGATCAAATTGTTGATCGAAATGGAGCATTTTACACATGGGCATTGCCACATGTTGGGCACATTGACTGACACGCATCATGTAGCCTGCGTGGTTGCCAGGTGTCATGCATACATTACTTCACGCATAGCTCCTACATGTGATTATTTTACATGCGAGTTCTTTTCTTGAATTAATTAATTAAATTATAATTAATTAATTTTGATATTTTAATTAATTATGAATTAATTGTTAAGACTATTCTCAAGATGCTTAAACTAATAAATAATGAATTAAGTTATTTATTGAATAAATTGTTTTTTGAGTATATATTAGATAAAGGTTGAAAAGTTAAACATCCTATTTTGTAGGAGAGAGAAAGCAACTCTTGCTAGACTTGGAGAATAAGTTAAGAACTTATTATTAAATTAAAGTTAGCAATTAATTGGTTAATTATTGAGCAAGAAAATAAAGTTTCACTAGACTTTCGAAACCTCTAGAGTTTGAACCCCCTTACTATAAATACAAGGGTGGGGCTTCTCTTACACTTTAGACAAATGTTCTTGAAGTGTTAAGTTTTTGAGAAAAAGAAAAGAAAAGCTTCTAAAGTAAAAATCCTACCCAAAACACAAGTTATAGGACTAGCATTCTCACTAGCTTGTTCATGTTCTAGGACTGATGTGGATACGCTTTGGAGGATTGCCTACTTTGGGATCTAATCGAAGGCCGTTCGAGGGACTTCACGTGAAGGGTTTTTGATAGGCGGTATCAACATCACAAGAAAACTTCAATCTACATAAGTTTCTTGAAACACCCTATGATAAGATACGAATATTGCAAGTCTTAAGATCTACTTTTGGAAAAAAAACTTTAAACTTCCACTGCGTAAACTCTGTTATTTTCATACACATTGTGCATACATGAGATTTGTATAAATGTGTTTATATATAATTGCGTATATGTATATATATGTACTTAATTGAAGTAGGTTTGTGATGTATGATCATGCTAAATATTTGTTCCCAATGTGTTATATATGCATTAGATTGTGTTCTTGAAGTTGTTTTTGATGTTGGGATCCGATTTGGGGTTGAAGGAACTCACCCATCGAGTTTGGACTGTTACAACCACATTTTTCTGATTTTGGGAAGCCTTTCATGGCCATTATTGGGAAAAAAAAGTATTTTCGTCGTGGCCGCGACTATTGAGCAAAAAATTTTCTGCACTACCTTTGTGGCCACGAGCATTTTACGGGTAAAAATTGTGTAGCCTATACCCCTCAAATGTGTTTTGATTGAACTTAAACTTTAATTGTGGATATCTCTTTGAGTACACAACACTTCCTTGTGACGTCCCGACTCTTTGGCCGTACAGGTATGGCGTATGTGTTTACCAATGTGCGCGAATTAGCTTCTCATAAATACATTACATATTTAATTTCATTTATTTAAATGTCATAATGTGAATATTTGGAATTCCTTGAATATATGAACTTATGTGAATTCTTGAACTCTTTACTTTTACGTGAATTAATCGCGCTTCGTTCGTATATGATTTAATTTCTGAATTTCGTAAAAATCGGATATGTTGGAGATTTATGTATTGTGAACTTGTGTATATGCTTATTTCATGCTTTAGATTTCATTTAATGTGGTTTTGAATTTTATTTCGGTAATTCGACCAAAACGGGGGCTAAAGAGCATTTATCACAACTTTGGTCGCGGGTGACGTATCTTGAGCTCGGGAATTCGGATTCGAATTTCGTCACCTCTATTGAGATCGAATCGATGATTCGGACTTAATGGGATAAGCCCCATAATTTTTTAAAATCATTTAGACCTCCGAAATCCAACCGAAATGAGCACCTTATATTTTAAATTACAACTGTTGACCACTTTTGACCCACGTACCTACTCTAACACACCTATACCCTAGACCCCAAACTAACCTCCTAAAATACACTCTCTCCCTCCCTCATCAGCACTCCCACATGCCACACACCCCCTATAAATAAGAAAAATAGTTCTCTCCAAGAGAAAAAAAGAAGAAGAAGGAGAACCACCCCCCGGGTATTTGAGCTCTACCCTCTTCATTTCTTCTCCAATCTTAAAGGTAAGACCATATTTGTGATTTTGATCATCTTGTGATCTTTTTAAGGTGTCTCTTGCAAGATTTCACCATGGTTTATGCATGATTGAGTAATTGGGTGAATAGTAAGGGTTTGGCCAAATTTGAGATCTAATCTTTTTTCCTCCCTCCTTCTTTGAGTTTTATGAGTAATAATTGATCCTAAGAGGTGTATTCTTAGTTTTATGGACTTATTTCACTTGGTAATTTAATATGGGAAGATTTGCCATTAATGCTCTTAAAGGTTTGGGAGAATTTGGGGATTCCTTGTGGTTCTCTCGACTTCTTTGGGTTTGAATGCTTTTATGGTGATCCTTAATTCTTATTTATGGTGCATTTATGAATTACTTAGTTGGTGGTTGATTGGGGAAGGATTTTCCATTAATGACCTAGGTGGGTTTTGGGGGAAAAGCATGAATCCTTGCTAAATTGCTCCTTACTTGCTCTAATTGATGCATATGTGTGCTTTAGGTGCTTTTAACTTGTTGAGACTCTTCCTCTTGATATTTTTGTTTTCCTAACTCATTTCCCCTTTGTTATGTGAGTTTTGTGCTAAGAGTTTGAATGTCTTGAGCATCCTTGATTGCAAACCTGAAGACATATGTGATTATATATGAACTT
The DNA here is from genome assembly GCA_037834125.1 of Lippia alba. NCBI lineage: Eukaryota > Viridiplantae > Streptophyta > Magnoliopsida > Lamiales > Verbenaceae > Lippia > Lippia alba. The sequence goes on along the minus strand of JBBMKE010403197.1, from coordinate 6,843 downwards.
ATGCTTGTCGAAATTCTTTCTTCCATCTCTTCATCAGTTTTGCATGAACTTTTGATGTTTTGGTGTGAATTCTTGCTTACTTTGATGCTTATGGGTGTTATGACTTGTTGAAGCATGAGTTTATGACCTTGAGACTTGGTTTTGGGCGATATGAATTGAGTTTAGGGAGTTTCCCACCTTTTGCCATATTTTTGGACCATTTTTTGCCGCTGGGAAGGACCCACGACCATGGATTTGATTCAGTAGATACTACATTAAATACACGCCGTGGAAAATCCAAGGGGGGAAATCCATGGCTGTGGATCCCTGTCTGTGGTCACTGGTTGGTTTCCTAATTTATTTTCTCGTTTCTCTTCACTTGTATGGGTCTTTTCCCACCCCTAACATGTCCCCTATGTGTTCTAAGCTTATAGACTTATGTAATTTGGTGATTATGTGATAATTGTGGTTCATTTTGATATGAATTGTTAAGACATGTACTCATATGGTTATGAACGCTTCAATTGATGACTGGAATGCTTGAATATGAGCCTTTAAGGCATTTATTGTGCACATGAATATCTCCACGACATGAATTACTTCTTATGCATACTATATTATACTCATTTCATAGCCGAGCATCTTATGTGGTCATTTTGAGTCCCACTTCATCTTTCTTACACAGATTGGGGTCCAGTAGGAGACGAGGCCGGTCCGTGAGGCTCTTGTTCCTTTCTTTACCTTAAAGGTGGGTTTCTATACTATTTAGATACTCTAAACCAATATATATATATCCAACGTGCAAAGTTTTAAGCCAAAAACTATATTAAGTATATATAGAGTCTTTTGGAGTAAATGATTTCAAATGTTAAGCCTTTTATTTATGAACACCTACCCTATGATTTTGGCGAATTGTATGAATTCACATTTATGGGGGCCCTGGGAATTAGTTTGCATGGTAATCCGGGGAGGTAAGGGCCGACGGTGAGCCCCATATACTAGTCCCAACCAAACTACGGCATAACCGACCCGCTAGGAGATTAGCGGGGAAGGAGAACTGGGCTCTTGGGGTTTTATAGACCCCGCTAGCCATCATGTTGGGTAGCCGGGTCTTAGAAGCCCGTCCACCACTCGGAGAAATAAGTATGGATATGAATGATTATGATTGATTGTGCGCAAAAGATTGTATGTATGATCATGAATGAATTATGAATTATGAATACACGAGGTGGAGGTTAGCCTTTCGTCGGGATCACGTATAACCTAATGATTGAATTATAAATTGAAATTGAATGCTATAATTCCATTTGATGATTCTTTTCTTACCCACTTGGGAAATCATTTGAAAATCTCTTTTGGGATTATAGCTTGCATGTATGTAATTTAATTCAGTCGTATTATATACTTATGCCCTATTTTATACCCACTAGTCTCCTTTAGACTGAACCAAAATTTGTTTCAATTATTTTTTACAGGTTTGGGAGTGCTAGGTGGGATTTCAAGTCTAGAGAGTCGTGTATTTATGTCTAGCACTTTACTTTGCATACACTCATATTTTGTATTGTATTTACTTACAGGACGTCTGTGGTGCTTTATATTATGTTTTGAGGCTATGAAGGTCATGAATACTTGTATTATTTTGTTTAGAGCCCGTGGCTCAAATTGGTTATCTGATATGTAAATATGTTTCCGCTTTAAGTTGCTTAACTCTGGATTATGTTTAGTATGTTGGATTATTTAGTTCAAGGGTTAGTCCCGCCTAGCCTAGCGAGTGAATTGTGTCCTCATTCGCCTTGTTTTAGCTTGTGTGTGGACTTCCATTACATATGCGGGTCAGGTCTTGGTGCAGGGGATGTGGCGTCTCGTGCCTGGAGCTATAGCATTAGTCCGTGTCCTAAGGGGAAGTGGTGTGGTTCGCAATCCTGCATCCCAAATGTAAACATAGACTTAAACAAGATCAATTTATGGTAACTATTGCCCAAAATCCGGACATCAAACCCACCTTAGCATAAATTCTATTAGGAAAAATAAACAAATAACCAATGCCAAAGTTTTCCAAGTAAAATAATAAATACAAAATTACTTTCAAAATTTCAAAATATGTGCCCACATTTCAACGATGAACTCCATTAAGTACCCGTATTTTACATTACTGATTTCAGTTTAATACAGTAGAGATTAAAATATATTAACAATCACCCTCTTCAGATTAGCGACAAATACCTATAACTTACTTAGCCGATGATGGAGGAGGGAAGAGAAAAGATTAGCAGGTGCCCTCTTCAAATAGCTTTTGCGGGATCTCGAGCTAGGGATTCCAAACAGAATGAAGAAAATGAATAAATTGGCTCACATACAAACCCATTTAGTTGCCTTTATGTGTAAGGGTATTTGGGTAAATGGATGAAAAAATGGATAAAAAGTGTATGATATCAAACAGAATATTTTAAACTAATTAATTTATGAAATATGTTATCAAACAGTAAATTAACTCAAAGATCGGTTGAGATAATTGAACTTAAAAAGCCCAAACCAGATTAACCCATGAAATGCAATCGTACGAATTAAACAATTTCTAATTTAATTGCTTGTTCTTGTGCCTTGTTGTTTGGGGTTTTCTCAATAGTTTTAATTAAAACCCTATAAAGTGCAAATGTACACATGATATTTGTACCACATAGGTGTTGATCCCACAAGGACAGAGTAAACCAACCATTCGTATTGTACTTTCATCAATCAACAGACCAGATTAATATTTCGAGTGACTTCCATAGCTAATCATGCAAGAATCAATTAAACAATTAAACGTCAACAATAATAAAGAGTATTCAGGGAATAACAATTTCATGGAGTTCAATATCAATACACTTTTTAATGAATGTTCAGTTTTCACAATTACCGCCACTTATGTAAGTACGAGTCTTTCTCAAGATCAAATATTTGTACTCAACTAGTTCTCATTGCCTACTCTCATAATCCAATGTCTCCCTAATTTACTCAATATGTCTCCCTCTGTTTTATACTATGGATGTCTCATGAGTCTTGGGTCCATAGTATAAAGATCATTGATGCAAAAATATTACTAGGAATTTCATGGGGATGAATTGGCAATTAGTACCTACTTAAAGATTCTTAGACCATTGGATGTTCCTCGAGTCGTGGGTCCAAAACTAACAATACTTGGGATCCTAGTACCCATTTATTTTCTTTTAAGGTCGTTGGGATTTATAAACCTTCTAAAAATAATGGGAGAACTTATTTCTAAAAACCTTGATAATATGTATAATCGTTATTATTTAGCATGCTCATGATTTCTCTATTTTTCATTTAGGCTGTAGTACTATGATTCTCTACAAACTGAAATGGAAACTAAAAACCCTCTAGTATCCATCCTCAAATCAAACAAGATAGTTTTAGATTCCGAGAAGAGAAGATATATTCTCTTCGAGACAGAGCCTGTCGCTGAAGGCAAGGCTCTAATTCGGACCGAAAGAGAGGCTATTGCAAAGTGGAATGGAGATAATCTTCAAGCCCATTGCCTCATGTTGGCCAACATTTCCCCGGATATGCAAAGGCAACACGAGTTAATGGAAAATTCTTAGGAGATTTATGAACTCCTTGAGCAATTGTACCCACCCCAAAGAGCGTATTTTAAGGTACAACACCTCCAAGAAGCTCATTCATCTTAGAATAAAAGAAGCTACAAGTGTCTATGAACACGGTCTCAAGTTTCTCTTTTTAAACAAGAAACTAACCTCAATGGACATACCACTGAGTGAAGAACTCACGGTGGATTTTTTGCTAACATAGCTTCCACCATCTTTTAATCCTTTTGTACTGAACTTCGACTGTGAAATTGACGCTCATGCTACTGTGCTGGGCTGATTAGTCAACTTGTGACTGTTGAATACACGATTAAGAAGGATAACAAAGTAATTATGATCACATCCTCTTCTAGGCCTTCTAAAGGAAAAAGAAAGAAAGCTCCCAAGAAGAAGGGATCTCTTCAAACCGAATGAGGGGTTAAAAAGAGAAAGGCCAAATAGAAAAGGGACCAAAGAGAGGACGTTTGCCACCATTGTGGCAAGAAAGGGCATTAGAAGAGGAACTGCCAAGAGTACAAAGATACTCAAAAGAAAGGTGAGTTTATTGTTGAAGTAAGTCTATCTATTGATTCTAATTCTTGGGTCCGTGGTACCAGCTATGGAGCTCATATCCGCAATTATGTATAGATGCTAAGTGAGGTTCGGCAGTTTGAAGAAGGAGAATGTGTTTTGAACGTTGGAGATGGATCAAGTGTTCAAGCTCGAGCCATTGAAACGTGTATATTAGATTTAGGTGTCTTTACGTTATTTTTGAACAAAGTCCTTTATGTAACTTCTATCATGCATAATATAATTTCTATTCTAACACTTTATTGTGAAGGACATGAAACTGTTTCAAAAAATGAGAATTTCTATTTTAAGAAGAAATTTTTTTTCCTTCTCATTGGTAAATTATATAATGGACTTTATGGTACTAAAGACACTAATATTTTGAATATACAAAAATTAAACAAACTCAAAAGAGATGACAAGATCTCGAGTTCTTTATGACACACACGTTTAGGGCATATTTCCAAAGATAGGATTGTTAATTTAACTAATTTAAGATCATTTTATGATGATGAACTTAAAGAGTTAACTCATTGTGAATCATGTCTTAAAGGAAAAATGGTCAAAACTCCCTTTAATGGTAAAGTGGAAAATGCGCCACCAAAGTATTGGATTTAATCTATACTGATGTTTGTGGACCACTTTGTGCAAACAAAGAAATAATCATCAGTATTTCATAACCTTCATAGACGACTTCAATCATTTTGGTTATGTGTACTTAATGAAGTATAAATCAGAAGTCTTTGAGAAATTCTTAGAATTTCAAAAGAAGGTTGAGAACCAAACCGATCACAAGATTAAGACACTTCAATCTGATCAAGGTGGTATCTAATTGACAAATTCCTTAGTGGACTCCTTCGGGAACTCCTGAGTTAAATGGAGTTTCCGAAAGAAGGAACAAAACCTTACTTGATATGGTTCATTCCATAATGGGTTTCATTGAATTGTCACATTTATTCTGGGGCTATGCCTTAGAATCAATAGTTAAGATTTTGAATCTTGTTGCCTCCAAATTTGTACCCAAAATCCCATTGGAAATGTGGTTTGGAAAAATCCCTAAATATTCTTACTTAAGAATTTAGGGTTATCCTGCTTATGTGAAGAGGACAGTGGGAGATAAGCTTGAAGCTAGATCAAGCTTATGTGACTTTGAAGGAAAGTTTAAAGAGTTAATAGTATATTATTTCTACGATCCTCTTAAACAAAAGGTCTTTGTGTCAATAAATGCAACCTTTCTTGAGGACGTTACTTAAACAAAAGGATGGCAAGATCACAGAACTCGAAGAAGTGCAAGACCATGGTCCTATGCCTGAATTGGAGTGTAACATTCCTTACCCTATCCAAGAGAGTAATAGAAACATAAATCCTACTTAAAAAAGACATTCTGAATGCATTCCTAGGCAACCTAAGAGATGGTATGGTTTTCTCCACCAAACATCTCAAATGGATAACGATCCATTAACTGTAACGCCCCGACTTTTTGAATGTAAATATATAACATATGTGTTTACCAACTTGCACGAATTAATTGTTCATAAATGCATTTTATACTTTATTTCATTTATTTAAATGTTATAATGTGAATTATTTGGAATTCCTTGAATATTTGAACTTATGTGATTACTTGAACTTCATGTCTTAAATGAATTAATTGCTCTTGGTGCGTATGTGAACCGATTTCTGTTTTTTGTAAAACTTGTATATGTTAGAGATTTGTGTATTATGAACTTATAAATGTGCTCGTTTCATGTTTTTGGTTTTATATGATTCGATTTTGCATTTCATTTCATTAACGTGACCAAAATGGAGGGTAACGAGCAATTAGCGCACCTTTTGGTCCGGTCGACATATCTTGAGCTGGGGAATTCAAATTCGAATTCTGTCACCTCCGTTGAGCTCAAATCGGCGATTTGGACTCAATGGGACTAACCTCACATTTTTCTAAAATTTTTAAGACCTCCGAAATACGATCGAAACGAGCCACTTATGCCTTAAATTACAACAAATGAACCAAAAGGGCCCGCGTACTTACTTTACACACCTAATACCCTACCCCTTGACCCTAGCCCACTTGAACCACTCTCTCCCCCCCCCCTATCAGCAAACCCACGTCCCACACACCCCCTTTCCCCAACAAATTCATTTCATTTTCAAGAAAGAAGAAGAAGGAAGAGAGCTTTCAACCCCCACCTCCATTGTTGTGCCCTTCAAGCTCAAGAACACCCACATTTCTTGCATATCTCTTCAAGGTGATTACATATTTGAATTCCTTGTGTTCTTGTGCATCTTATATGGTAAATTTTGCATGAATTCTCCATGGATTGAGCATGATTGGAAATTGGGAGAAAATGAGGGTTTTTGGGAAATCATGAATTCTTGCATATCCATGACTCTTGATGGAATTTGCTTCCTTGATGTTTCTTGGAGTGAATTTGTGGTTATTTAGACTTATTTCACTTAGTTTTGGAATGTGGGAAGATTTGCCTTGAATGCTTTAAATGGGTTTCGGTGATTTGGGAATTCTTGTACTTCTATGTACTTCCTTGAGCTTATGTGCCTATGTGATGATGCTTGAGGCATATTTATGGTGTATATGTGAATTCATTGCTTGAGTGGTTAAATGGAGAAGGTTTAACCTTTAATGTATATGTTGGGTTTGGAGGGGAATGCATGAATACATGGTTTGATGCTCATTTGGTGCAAGATATAT
>JBBMKE010403161.1:0-12287 GCA_037834125.1 Lippia alba | reverse complement strand
CCGTAATCCGTCGGTTTCTTAATTTTATTTTTTTTGAACAGGTTAAAATGTTGACACCTGCAAAAATTTGGTCGGTGGTGGGTCGTAAAGATTAAACCCGCCACACACCCGACCCGCCCGATATATATATATATATATATATATACACGCACACATTACGTAATAACTAGTACAACATCCCTTAATTAAGTTTTTAATCATCCCTTAATTAAGTTCTTAATTATCCTTTAATTAAGATTTAAACTTATGAAGGTTTGCTTTTGCCGTGAGTCCGTGACTTAATATTTGTCAAAGAATTGAAATTCAAGATAAATTACCAAATTTATAAGGATTGGGCTTCCTAATTTTCTTAAAGAAAGAATACGAATAATATATCCTAAATTTCATATTCATTAAAATCAAATCAATCTCAAAATTAGTATTTAAGTTTTACATCAATGTGATAAAGCGTATGCAGTCTTTAGACGAAGATCTCTCTCCATTAGGCAATGTGTTTAATGATATCTCTGTTATTTCTTCTAGCTTCGTTAGCTGTCGTTTTTCCAGTATTCGTCGTGATGCGAATTGTGTCGCTCACTTGTTAGCTCGTCATGTGGCTTCGGCCTGCGTTGGGTTTTCGGATATTCCGTTGTATGCGGTTAACAGTATTTCTGCTGATATTAATTAATGTTTGAGGCTTCGCCTCTTTTACTTCAAAAAGGTTTTTCGGGGAACCGTGACAATCAACAAGGTTAGTACTTAGTAGTTTAAGGTTTTTTTTTTTCCCCTTATTTTTTGGTTTTGTTATTTTTAATCTTTTTTATCTATTTTGTTTGAGTTTTGTTTTCTTGCTTTGTTGTATGTACGCTGCAAAATTTCAATTTCTCTTATTTGAGCATATTCATGAATTTTAGGCAACTATCTTTTGAAGACTCTACTGCATTTAGTGTACACTTTTTGTTGGTTGATCAATTTTTTAAAATTGCAACTTGCAATGTATTATCAAAATTTTTGATACAGAGACTTGTTGAGATTTTGAATAATATTTTATACGTTTTGATTTAAAATAAAAAATTTAATAATGTGTCAACCCGCCAAACCGACCGTTATATTTTTAAAACCGACCGACCTAAACCGCTCGGTTGACAATAAAATTTAAACCGCAGCAGTTCAAGTTATTAGGAACCCGTCTAAAATAGGTCGGGTAGATTTTATACACCTAAACCGATCAACCGCGTACACCCCTAATTATATACTAGCTATGAGAGCAAAAGTGAAACAATTTCTCTTGTATATTTTTCGTCCCTTCTTTCTAGCTAGTAATTTCTTTTTGCACCTCAACACTGTAGTTATATTTGGAACAAGAATTAGATCTCAAAACCCTAATTAACAGCTGCTTCCCAATTTCGGATCTTAGCAAAATCAAAATCTTCGAGGCACATATAAAAATAATAGAAAATTAAGCAACCGTGTTGACTAGTAATATTGGAAGTTTGATATAATTTGTACTAATATATTGGTTAAATATTGGCTATATAACTAGGATTCACAACAAATATAGAGTAGCTTCATCATCCTCAATTATGCTTAGCAGCTGGTGAATTGCGTCTGCTATGTCTTCTGCAGAATTTAGTTGGCAACCTTCTTCCACCTGCAACAACATTAATTTCCCAGTTAATTAAAGGAAAGTTTGGCTTATTCAAATAAATTATATTTTTCTCTTCTATTAATTTGACGGTAAAGGTGCAACCGTGCAACCTATACGTGTAGTTGTATTAATAGTATAGCTACAATTTTTTTTTTGGTCGAAATAACCACATGTAAATAAAATGACATATATACCATGATATAGGGAATATTGCAATTTGGTATACTAACACATTCTAATTTGTAATTTTGGTACAAAAAAATTTTTGATAAAAAATTAGTTCATAACTCTAAAAAATTAACAATTTCATGCATTATTAACCTGAATTGATATGACCCATCGGAATATATATCCACTCGGATCTCCACATGTCTGTTGGAGAATTTATCATGAAGCAGGTTTTGCAGCTTCGGGTGAGTTTTCTGGCATATCATGTATATTCGGGTCAAATAGTACATGAAATTGTGAACTTTTAACGATATGGGCTAATTTTTTCACCGAAATTTTTTTTGTACCAAATTTACGAATTAGGATGAGTTAGTATACCAAAATTGCAATTTCCCATAATATATATATTATTAAGATAATGGAAAAACATATGAAATTTGAGAAATTTATAATATATACGAAACTAATTTAAGACTTCAAAACTACTGAAACTAGCTAAAAGTGAACAAAGCTAATTTGAGGGACAAAGATCAGAATTTCAATCAATATTGGCAACCATAACTAGGTAAAAATTACCCAGAACTGTTTTGTACTGATCTGTTTCCGCCAATTTTAATCAGTTATATGGTAAGTACACTCTCTTTAAAATTGTACAAATAATTTCTATGACATTTTTAAGCAGTATTGTCATATTTTCATTTTATTACAAATTGGTTCGGTTTAATTTATTTTTACTGTTTCTTTTTACCGGCTATTCTTTTTCTTGTTTATGGTTTTAGTTATTTTCTTGTTTGATTCCTTTTTTCATAATTACCAAAAGAACCGGGAACAGTAATCCAATTTCAGAAAAATAAATTCAATTTTTTTCTATATTAATTACCTGTTTTCATTTTAGTTGAAATCAAAATAAATTCATTGTCATAATCAATTTATTTTGATTTTAATGGAACTTAAAACTAAAATAACGTTCACTATCATAAAGATTAGAAATATATTAAAACAAAGATATCACAAAATACACCATACGTTAAAATAAAGATTACAAAGAACACCATGATTAATACAATTGTATTGCAAAAGTAAACCGTCTTAAACCCTAGCTTGCCCTGTTCCTTCTCGTGCATGCTGCCCAGTTGCTCGATTTTGGAAACGATCCAAGAGGCGGAGTGGGAAGAGCAGAAAGATATATGAAAGCTCAACATCGAATGGAAATGAATCGTTCCAAGACTCGAGCAAGGACGTAGACAACATGCGCGGGGAGGAACACGGCGAGCTTAGGCCTCGAAGACAATTTATTCTGCAAAGTAGGTTTTCTCGTGTTCTTTGCAATCTTTATTATAATGCATCACGTATAATGTTATATCTTTTATACAAGTGATTATTAATTCTAAGGAAAAATTGTAAATTTAGTATACCAACTTGACCGACTGAGTATTTTTGGTACATTTCATTTTCCAACGACGAAATAGGACTAGCAATTTAATGCATTTTTAACTGAAAAACCAATTTGTCGGCCGGAATTTACCCATGGTGAACTTCTTAGTTCGCCACGTGTAAACCGGGTAGGGTTTTCATCGGAAAAAACTGGGTTTCAGTAAAAAGGTACATTAAATTGCATGATTTTAAAGATACAATCTTATTTTATCGCTAGAAAGTGAAATATACCAAAAATACTGAATTGATCGAGTTGAGATACCAAATTTGTAATTTACACATTAATTCTCATTTCTTTTCCATACAAATCCTGAAATTAATCACGTACGTACCTTGGCACTAACGGAGTACAGAAGCATCGAATCAAATGTGGTGAGGTTGAGGTGAAGAACGGAGAGGAACACCGACTGAAAGGCCGTCACAACTTTGGAGAGGTGACGGACTCGTCGTCGCGAAAGGATTCGGATGTTAGCATGTGTTTCTATTAAGGTAACTCGCACCTCTGCGACCGCGGACTTGTTGCGAGATGTGTGCTTATTAGAGCTCAAGTGCTGATCATGTGGTGGGTATAATGCAAATAGTGATTGCTTCATATGATCTTCTTTTTCTTCAGTCTTGTTTGCGTTGTCGTTAATGCTTGTGCCATTTTCGCCCATGTGTAGAAGTGCCAATTTCTTGGCTTCTAGTGACTGCAGAATGTGCTCAAGCTCCTTCACGTAGTCTATCGCGCCACCAACAATGGAGGCCTGATCTCCCTGCCAACAGGAAAAAAAAGAAAAAGAAAAAGGAGCTAATAAATAATGTCAAGAAGAAGGGAAAAGTATAAGAAAAGCTGAAAAGAAAACTTTGTAAGGTTTAGGGTTTAATTTTTTTTTCCCCTCTTTATAAACATACTCGAGAAAATTGCAAATTTAGTATATCAACTTTATTAGTTCAGCGTCTTTGGTATATGTTATTTTCGGGCGATAAAATAAAAATGTATCTCCAAAATAAAATAATTTACTGCACATTTTTTGCATGAGACTGATTTTGCCCTCCGAAATTTACATGTGGTAAATATAAGCTCGGTACGTATAAAATTGAATTGGATTTTCGTAGGTAAAATCAGATTTAAATTGCATGGTTTTTAAAAAACGATTCTATTTTGTTAACAAGAAAAATGTAAAAGAAAATCGATCAATTGATCGAATTGGTATATCAAATTTATAATTTTCCCAACATATATGCATCTAATTAGAGAATCCCGAGGAGATGCACGTCTACTGGTCTGCAACTATCGATAGATATTCTTGTAGATGAAAATACTTATTCTGCCTATCCTCGAGCTCTGAATAGTCCCCTTCTTTAGAGATTAAACCCCTCCTAATCAAGGATTGACGATTGTAAAAGTAGTCCAGAGTTACATGTACGGAAGCATAAGAAATGGCCTGCTATTTTCTTCGGCTATCATTATCCCAATGTAATGTGATCTTATAATTTGTAGCAAATTCAAATTCGATTTAGTCGAATCTAATCAATTAAAAGAACGTATATATCATTTAATTTGTTATTCTTTCTAAATTTTCACCAACTACACAGTTAGTATGTAAAACATTTCATTTCCTTATTATAATACCAATTTGACCGAATTTCATGAAAATTAATCTTTGTTATATATATATATATATATGCATATTGAAAATGTGTTTTTAAATATTGATCGGTAACTGAAATAGTGTAAACTTTCTTTTATATGAGAGAATTGGTTATTTACGACAGGAAAAATTATTTTATAACATGAACAAATCATTAAAATTAATAAGAAACATTAATAGATTATTAGGTTAAAAGAATAAGAAACATGCAAGAATGCCAAAACTATTCATTTGAGAAGAAAAGATGGCTAAAGTAATTATTGCCAACTTATATATAAGATCATAACGGGACAAAAGAATTTCCATTTTCGTTTTCTTTTTAATTTCCCAAAGGTGTCCATAAAAGCAATCCAGATGCCAAGGCTTCTGCAGCGTCTGGCTAGCTAGTTATTTTCTTTTTATAAATAGGTTTATTATATAGGACTATGTTTTGTCATATATGATTGGCTTTATACAAGGAAGGAATTAAGACAACTATATATAGGTCCAAAAGGCGGACTGATTAATCAAGATCTTGAGAATAAGAACAATTATTTCGAGAATCAAATTGTACTCTCTATATTCATCGTAAAATAACATCTTATGTCTTTTTTTTTCCTTGAGAAGTCAAATAAAGGGAAACAATAATTCATTTCAATTCGTCAGCAATCCATAAAAAGCAATCAAGATAAATAGCACAAGTTCAAACTCCAAAAATAAAAAATAAGGGCATATTTAGATCTAGCTTTTGTCCTTGCAAAATAGCCCAATTTTCACTCATCTTACACATTATATTTTCTATTTTTAGTTAAAAAAAACTAAAAAATTATCTTTTCTTTCATGAAATTTGTACACAGGTACCTTTGGCACAATCTGATTCCACCAAATCAATATAACGAGAAAATTAGTGTTTTATATTTCGTATGGTTAGAGTGTTTTTTTAAAAGACTAGTTACATTGAAAGTGTAATATACTTGACAAATGATTGATTACTGAATCAAATTAAGACTACAATTATTTATACGTAACTAGTTTTAGTAAAACCGAAATAACCATAATTCAAAAAATATCCAATTAAAGCAAAACTTCACTTGATCATTTTTTCGGAACTTGATTTAAAACTTGATATGACATATATTGATTAAAAAATAAATGTATTTTAATTAAAGAGACATATATTGATTAAAAAATCAATGTATTTAATTAAAGATCCTAAAATCTTCACTAAGAATTTTAATTCGTCAAATTTACAAAACTAATTAATGAATATAAAAATAGCTCAAGATGGCTATTTAAGGAATTATTATCTCCATCCTTATTATTATCATTATTATTACGAAATTAAACACTAGAAATGAAAATGCAAAGAGAAAATAGTTCATACTCTTTGGCCATAAGATTGGGGCATGAGAGACCGCAAGACAGCAAGATGCTCATTCATCTGTTTGCGTCTGTTTCTCTCCACAGCAATGTGTGTCATCCTCTGCCTTTCAGAATCCTCTTTGCTCTTGCAAATCTTAACCCTTCTCCGCCTCTTACTCCGCTCGTGCGCCGGTGCTTCCAGTCGAGGGACGGCGGAGCAGCTTCCGATATCTGAAGAGTACTCATTGCTGCCGCTTTGTGTATTGATGAATTTCAAGAAGTCACCTGAAGTAAGACCTTCTAAATCCATTCCTATATCTCTCACTCTCACTCTCCTCTTGCAGTTAATTTGGTAATTATATTTGTGACGAAGCTTCCATCTTCATACGAGAGATTGGTGTGCCCTAGCTATATATTACTGCTGACTTGTTAGTTTCAATCATTTACTTTCTTCAACTTTTTGAGGAGAGAGAGAAAGAGTGTAAATATCGAAAAATTCTAGTCCAGATCTGATTTGGTCGGACTCAACCAATCAAAAGAGCAAGTGTATTATACTTGTTATTTGATTGGTCACTCTTCCTAAATTTTCCACCAACCACAAGACAAATACAAAACACTCGCCCTCTCGTTACACCGGTTTGGCCGAGTCAGGCTCGGACTAGAATTGTCCGGTAAATGTCTAATATTTTATAGTTATTTTTTTCAATTTTTAATTAGGAAACACGCGATGCTTTCCTTTTTCATGAACGAACGTTGTGGACCTTGTGGTGCAGAGAGACAATACCTAAACTGCCCTCTCACGTGCAAGCATCCCTAGATTTTCTGAATAGCATTAGAAATTTAGAATTACAGACAAAATTATTGACGAAAATCTGAATTAATTGAACCTAATTAATCAGCCATGAATATGAATGTTGATGTCTATAGTCGCCCATGCATCATTCAATAATTAGCGACACTTATTGGGCACCAACTAATTACTATTTACGTTTTTTTTTGTGGAAACTTATTACTAATACATATGCTACGAAACAGATAACAGATAAATGGAGAATTATATTGGTTAATTTGCCATTTTATTGGTACACTATTTCTTATGTCTGACTTCGAGATAGATCGAACTATTAAGGTGTAATTGCATATTATGGAAATCCGATGCAAAACTTACAGTTAGCTTGACATATATATTACGCTAAACTACAACACATGATTAATAAGATATTTTGAATATTGATAACTTAGTTGTTTAGTTATCGACACATTTTGGTAGCATAAGCTGTTATTATTGAAAATAAAATTTATGACTATATGGCTATTAGACAAGCAAATTTAGTTACCCTGAATAAGCAATCACAGAGGCAGAGCCCCTTAAATTTTGGAATTTTTTATTTCTTCCTATGTATTTTGGAATTTTTCACTCTCATAGGATTTTTGCTTCTTAAAAAAAATTACTATTTCATCACTTTTAAAAATAATATTATTTATATTTTTTATATTATAAATTTTCGAAATCCTGATTGTTTCCTCACAAATAAGGTTAGGTATTATCTTCACTTGTATGTAATGAGTTATTGTATCGTTTATTTGGAAATGTCATTGATTATATTTTTGAAATAATATAACTTTTTATTTTTCATTCACAATATCATCGATCGTGAATTCGTGATACGGTTAATACTTGGTGACAGTCTCAGCCTTTAGTAACATCGAATGTGTAGAATTTGCTACTAAAAGTGTTATATAAAGGTATTTTTTTGTAGCATACCTAAGGTGTTATTAATGTCAATATTGATAGCTTTTTTCTTTTTTTTTTTAACGCACATACCCCCAACCTGCAAACTTTTCGGACACAAAAATTGTCTCCAAACTTATTAGAGACTCCTTAATTGTCTATCGGATGCAGTTGATTTTTTGTACAGCGAACTTACAAGGTGCATGCTTGATGATATTTGTTGTGCATATATATTTTTTATATAAAATGGGACACGCATTACAATTGTCACCCCTTGAGAACGTGTTCTACTTAAGAATGCGACATGACACAGCTCGTAACATGGCGTCACTACAACATGCCCAAAATTAGCTCACATGCATCAAACGAATAGTTTCCACAGCTAACCGGCGAGTCTAATAAAATTTACCACATACCAGGCCCGGTGAAGAGTTGTCTCGTTTAATGTGCTGACATCTTTTAGTCATTTAATTTATATATGAGTATCCTCCATTTAGGATTAATTATTATGTAGTTTATTTAAATTGAAAATTTACATTTTAATATTTATAAATTTTGTTTAGTCTGTTGTCTCTAACAAAATTTGTAGAAGTATACTTATGTGCTTGACGGTTATATGAATGTTATATTGAATTTATAATCAAAATTACAAAATCATTTATAAAGTTTAAAAATATAAAAAAAACGATCATTAAAAATTATAAATTTAACAACAAACCAGGGATATTTTTGAAATGACATAACGGAATCCTGACGGACTTTAGGGACCATAAAAGATTCTAAAAAATTAGGGATTAAATTATAATTTTCCGATTTAAATGGATTGTACTGTGTTGTGATTAAGCTTAAATGTGGGGTAATCAGATGTGATTATTTCTCAAAAGTATTATTTAATTATTTGTCTCATATTATATTAGGGATTCCTATCATTTGACACTCTTTACATGAAAATTTTAAAAAATTGCATCATGAGATCCGCTGCTGGAAGATACAGTTGTATTAATCTATGATAATAGTAAGGATTGAAACGGGAGTTCCATTGATATAATTTTGAATTATTTTTATATTCTTTTTGCATTTGAGGCTGATGTTATCTGTCTCTTTTAATGATTGGTAACAAGTTATATGATTAATATAGAACTAATAATGAAGAGAAAAAGTATATATAATATATAGTTTCTTTTCAAGTTAGGGTTCTTAGGCCAGGCCGATTAAACTCTCGTGATCTTATGTAATAATCCTTATCCCATCATACAAAGTTGACTTGAAATTTTGTAGTGTAGCGATTTTGATTCCATTGATGCTTATGCAGACTTTAATCTCAGGATTACATAATTTCTCTTTTGAAACAAAGGGCGTTATCATATGCTTTGAATGTCCATTTGCATGTCCTGGCCCATACACCTATTATATTCCAGGACTCATGTTGCCCTACCAGTGTTTAACTTTTATTTAGCAACTCAAACAAATAATTTTTTTGTGTTTATACTATGGTTATCGATCAAATATTCATCGCAAAAGATGTTTGATGGATTTTCGCAATTATTGCACATGTATATATATATATATAAATATATATATATATATATATATATGAAAACCTCTTTAGATTTGCTGAAAATCTTTGGAATTTAATAAGGGAGAATTGTAATACGGGACAGTAACATAACCTTATTCATTTTCGGATTTTAATTTGGAATTTTTGATTTTAGGGACACTAACTCCTAAAAATTTGCATTTTTGGCGAAATGACCCACCGGAACCCTAATTTTTTATCGGAAAACCGCACATGAGGTCACATGTTGGCCTGAAACCGTTACTTCATACGTGGCAAATCAGGCGTTCCACATAAGCAAAATAATGTCAACTCAAATAAAAACTGTTTCAGGCCAGCACGTGACCTCACGTGTAGTTTTCCGATAAAAAAATTAGGGTTTCGGTCAGTATTTGACCAAAGATGCAAATTTTTAGGAGTTAATGTCCCTGAAATCAAATATTCTAAATTAAAGTGTAAAAATACAAACGAGAATATGTTACTATCCAAATTTACAATTTTCCCATTTAATGATTTCTCTCGGGATGGCTTACTTTGGTTTTGGTGAATTTTATGGAGTATTCAAACTAAAGGGAAAAGTATAACTTATAAATTTGGCGGGGGTGTGGAAGGTTTTGATCCTTTTGATCCAGAAGGATTAACTACTCATCATATTGCACCAAGTACGTACATTGAGCATATTATTCCTTTCGTCAGATTATTGCAGATATGATCATAAAAAGTTAATTTTTTTCAAAAATTTTAGACCAAACTTCTGATAAATTTTGATTTTTTGCTAACTGGGATCTAACTCTTCGATATATTTCTTCTTGATGAGTGGCCCAAATAATTTGAAGATATCAATATTGTTCTTTAATTTCAGAAATAAAAAAATTATCAGTAATTAAGCCTTTTCTTTTTTTATCAGTAATTAAGCATGTAAATAACTTTTGCGGAATATGAAATAGCTAATCTATTGATAGTCTTTAAATCAATGATTATAAATGTTGATATCTTTATCTTTTGGAGGAGGCATTATTTGTTGGTTTTGATGTTTGATAATAACCCAAAACAATTGAGGCCGACAATGAGATGTTAAGAATAAATAAATAAAAGAAGTATAAAACACGTTTAATTTCGTTTATCAGTGGTCTTAACGGGGGAATTAAGCCAATCGGATTGGTCAATTGATTCAATTTTTAAGACATTCAACCAAAGTTTGAATCTCATTTAAGGGTGAGTTAAAAAAATATATATAGGGAAATTAACGCTACATTAATCACATAAGCTTGAGTTTGTGACCAGACGTGCATATAATTTTTCGAAATATAGTTACTTTATGTTGCTTGTTGCTTATTTCTGTGTGCATTATAAATAGTTGAATAGTTACGAAAGAGATATGACGAAAATACAGATTCTCTTTTATGGTTTGAGAAAATTACAAATTTTCTCCTTACTCATTATCTCCCTTACAACATTTCCGGCCCAACAAGCGGGCCTGGTGGATTCTTCAGCCCAACAGGCAGGTCAGCCCAGAAGAAGTTGACTCGGTTTAAAGGGAAAAATAAAAGGAAAAAAAAAAAAAAGGTAGTCAGGCCAGAGAGAAAAAATGGGGATAAGACCCACTTTCAAGAAGTGGGCATAACAATTTCGGATAATAGGAAAGTTGTTTCCTAAGAAATAGTAATTCCTTTTTTTAAATAGGAGAATTGTAGGCATTTGAGATTTTTCATCTTCTATTGTTGCAGAATTTTTTATTTTTTTTTAAATATCTCTACAATTCTTTATCTTTGTTCTCTCAACAATACTCTTCTCAATAATAATAAAATATCGTTCTTTTTGAACAAATTATCTTTATTATTCATTTATCTCATAATGCATCTATCATTATTCTGTCTTTTTTCCTTTAATTTTAGTGGTATTGAAATTAATCACGCATCAACCCATATATTTATCACAACAAAAAGGCCCAAACATATTATGACAAAATTTTAATTTGTCATATAAATTTAATTCTCTTATGATAAATATAATTTGTCACAAAAATTTGAACGTATTATGACAAAATTATATCTCTTCATCATAAACTAATGTAATGTGACAATCATGGTGTCATTACAAGAACTGTCACAAAAATGAATTTTTTGTATTGATGTTAGTGTATGTAAAAATATATTAATGTGTGTAAATGTGTATGAGTGCATGTAAAAATATGTTAGCATGCGTAAATGTGTATAAAAATGTATTAATGTGTATGAAAATGTATTAGTGTGTAAATATTCGCAAAAATGAGTAATTGTATGCAAATATATATATTATTGTGCATCAGTATATATAAATATGTGTTAGTATATATAAATATGTAAAAAAATATAGTAGCTTGTGTAAATATGTGTAAAAACGCGTTAGTGTGGTAAATAAATATAAAAATATGTTATTTATGCACTGTGTGCGAGTATAAATGCATGTAGATGCATGAATTGACACTGTGTATGTACGGCCTCTCAATTTAAATGTGTATTTTAAATTCTAATACATTCCCTTAGTATTATGGTGCGGACCCCCTAATTAATTAACCTTAGCGACTCACCGCTGCAGTATAATACACGTATCCTCGTTGGGAAGGGGTGACGTACTAATTATGTCTCCTTCACAACAAAGTATAACCATTTGAATTTGTCTTTGAACGTAATTTCTTTGGGTTACGGTGTTACTTTAATAATAATAATAATAATAATAATAATAATAATAATAATAAGGGCTAAACCTATTAATCCCCCTATCCTTTTTTGATTTTTGCGCTTTCTCCCCTCTTCT
>JBBMKE010403151.1:0-12288 GCA_037834125.1 Lippia alba | reverse complement strand
TTTTATTGAGCTCTGATGCATGTGATTATTTGGTTTTAAGGGTTAGTCCCGCCTAGCCTAGTGAGTGTGTGTTGTGTCCCCGTTCGCCTTGACTTCGGATTAGGGCTTGGACTTCTATTTCTCGACCGGGTCCGGTCTTGGTGCGGGGGATGTGACGTCAAGCGCGCCGGGCGTTACAAAGCCTGTTTAATTGGACAAAGTCCCACTTCAATTATGCATTAACCCTGTTTAACTGGACAAACTGCCACTACAATTACGCATTGACCCTATTTAACTGGACAAACTCCCACTACAATTACGCACTAACCCTATTTAACTGAACATACTTCCACTTCAATTACGCATTAACCCTATTTAACATGATATACTCCCACTACAATTACGCATTAACCCTATTTAACTGGACATACTCCCACTTCAATACGCATTAACCCTATTTAATTGGACAAATTCTCACTTCAATTACGCATTAAGCATGTTTAACTGGACATACTCCCACTTTAATTACGAATTAATTTAGCTTAACTTTACATACTCCCACTTCAGTTACGCATTTATTTGGCTTAACTTGACACAATCCCAATTCAATTACGTATTAATTTGGCTTAACTTGACATACTCCCACTTCAATTACGAATTAATTTAGCTTAACTTGACATACTCCCACTTCAATTACGCATTAACCCTGTTTAACTGGGCAAACTCTCACTACAATTACGCATTAAGCCTGTTTAACTGGACAAACTCTCACTTTAATTACCTATTATGCCTGGTTAACTGGACAAACTCCCACTTCAATTACGCATTAAGCCTGGTTAACTGGACAAAATCCGACTTCAATTACGCATTAAGCCTGGTTAACTGGACAAAATCCGACTTCAATTACGCATCAAGCCTGGTTAACTGGACAATCTCCCACTATAATTACGCATTAACCCTGTTTAACTGGACAAACTCCCACTACAATTACGTATTAAGCCTGTTTAACTGGACAAACTTCCACTTCAATTACGCATTAAGCCTGTTTAACTGGACAAACTCCCACTTCTATTACGCATTAACCCTGTTTACCTAGACAAACTCCCCATCTAATTACGCATATCTAACCTTTCACTGGACAAAGTCCCCATCCAATTACGCATATCTAACCTGTTTAACTGGACAAATTGTCATTTCAATTACGCATATCTAACCCTTCAGGCCTTCACTAAAAAAATTGAGTTAACACCATCAAGCAATTTATATTACACAGTTTCAATCAAACATAAACAATAATGAAACGGAGTGTATAAAATTTCAACAACGAATAAAATATGTCTTAGAAAAAGGTGAAAAAACTCAAATCAATCCTCAACTCTAAAAAAAGTCGTGGATCTGCTTAATCCTCAACTTTAGAACGAACAGTAGTCAAACATGAACCATGATCGTAGGGGTTATATCTCCTCTTCCTGACACAGAATGAGATTACTGACCACAACTAATACAATTAAGGTTAATACCTTTTCATAGAAAAAAGAAAAAATCTCATACCTTTTCTTTGATGTCAGCTTCCCACCAAAATAGGAAGGAGGCCGAATCGCCCTCAACTCAACAATGTTGACTTTAGCAAGTTCATGTAGTTGGATCATAGTCGGAATCTGTCCGTCGCGTCGCAAGCTAACCCACATACCTTTTTTATGGGGTGCGAGGTATTGCACCACGTAAGCATCAGAGTTGAAGTCTGACCACTCTTCACCGAGTTGCGCGTGAAGATCCGCCACCGACGCGCTCCTCCCAATCGAAAATACCGTAATTTCGCCGTTAAACCAACAACTTCCTAGCATTTTCTTCTCTTGAGCTTCATCAATGGCCAACGCCATCTTCAATCTTACCAATTTCAAATCTCAGTTTCAACAGGATCAGCAATTTCAAACAATACAAATTTTCAGTGTAATATACTGCCTAATTGAAATATACTGTCTAATTGACATAATAAACATTCAATTAACGCCGGGAATTCATTCAATTAACATTCATACCCGGAGAATACCTTAGAGAAGCACTGGAAATAGGGCACGCGAACTAAATTGACTAAATAGATGCTCGTTGCCGCCGCTTATCGATGTCCGACTGTCTATCTTCGGTTGTCTTTGTTGTCGTTGCCGCCGCCTTCTTTAATTTGCAGTCATCGTCGTTAGCTCTCGTTGCCGACACACGAAAATGAAGTTGCAGGCTTACCCAAATTGAGAATGAATCTATCCAGCGAGGGAGGGGGGAAGGCAAAAAAAGGAAAAAAAATGGGGGCAAAATAGACTTTTCAGGTCGATGGGGGTTTACAAAAAAAAAGTTCTACATTAGTAACCTAAGACATACATTTTTCAAAGTAGATGATTTAGGAAAACTTTTTACCTTATTTGGTACTTTTAAATAATTACCTCAAATAATTTTCTTCCGAAATTAAATATATGAAAATTATTCAAATTCAACTGACCGTAAAAGTTGAGGGGACCGCGCAGTAGCAAGATTCTTTAACGAGATCTATATTTGGTCCCGTATATAATCTCAATCATCAAGATTAAAAACTTAATTAATATTTTAGATTTGTTTTATCTGAATATATTATATAAACTGCTAAATACATGAGCAGAGAAACAAATCTCACTGCTAAACTTAAATACAAATAAATGAAAGAGGTTACATCACCAAATTAATCAAATTTGACATTATTATAATGTTCGTTGTTTAGTTTTAGTCATTGAAAATTTTGTTTCTCATATAGTTTGCTTTGATAATATTTATTTATTTATTTATTATTGGTTGTAGCTTTGACATTATTCATGAACAATACATTAATATAACTTAATGCCGACCTAGCTTGCTACTGTAGCATTTTGATTTGATGCTTAATTAATTAAACGTAATTAATAATATTGAACTGGTCTGTGACATAAGGTCTAATAATACTTTTTTATTTTTCACACTTAGGAAAATATATTTTAGTTGAGTAGAAATCTTTTAAGACGTCCTCGAATTAGGCCTCGAATATGGAAGGGAACTAACAGATATTATTGTCACGCACTCACACGTGAAGCCTACCACGGGTGTTACATTTTATTGGAGAAAAGTCATCTATTTTTTTAATTTGAGCTATGTTTTTATAAAGGCAAAAATGCAAATTTAATCCGATAAGCTGTAATCTTGGTACTTTAGTTCCGTTCGTTTTAAAATTTATAATTAAAGTTATAAATAAATAGGAGTTAATAGCCGGGCAATGACAATAAATTCTGGTAAAATACTTGACCAAACATCTCACGGTACGAGCTGACGATCTTTAAATTTGTAATTTTGACAATTTTATATCGTCTGTTTTGAAATTTGTAATTATATCTTATAAGTTCTAAAATCTTGTAATTTGGTCCTATTTTTGCTGAAAAATTCATTAATTGTTGGAATTGGCAGATGTAAATTCAGGAGCGACCCGCCCCTTTGCTCTAAAATATGGACGGATTGGATGGAGATAAATATATAGAAAGTGAGCAAATTGTCCAAATGACACGTAGCTTGGAGCAAGCCGAATTTTGAAATTCAAGTGAAAGAGTTAAGTTAAATTAGAGTGCTCATCGGAGCAAGAAAAGAAAATCATTTCATTTGTAAAAGATCGTTATTGGTATAAAAAATTTATTAACTAAACAAACATGTTAATATGTTACTGATGGCAAATAATAAAATTTTCATCAAAAATCGGACATAAATTATAAAATTTTAGAATTTACATGACTTAATTGTAAATTTTGAAACAAACGAGACTAAATTGTCAAAATTATAAACTTACCCGACTTAATTGCTAATTTAAAAACGAACATGACTAAATTATTAAAATTACAAACTTATTGGACCAAATTTCTGTTTTCACTTTTAATAGATTAATATTGTCATTTTTTAAATGCAAAAATGTAAATTTGATCATGTAATTTTGCTATTTAGGCAATTCAGTCCTGGTCGTTTTTAAAATTTGCAATTAAGTCATGTGAGTTCGTAAATTTGACATTTTTGTCCTGTCCGTTTCAAAATTTTTAACTAAATCCTGTAAGTTCTAAAATTTTACAATTTATATCAGAATTTATCCGATCACTACAAGAAAATAGGCGAATTCCGAGGGATTTATGAGGGAATATTTCCCTCGGAAATTGGACTTAGAGGGAATTCGCCAAATTATTTTCCAAGGGAATATTCCCTCGAAAATCCGCCTAAAATGTTAGTGCCAAGGTTATCCGCCAGGTTTTCTGAGGGATTTTCTCATAAAATTAAAACTTATTTAATTTTTTAATTAAAATTAGTTTTGAAGGGATTTCTGAGAGAATTATTCTCTCGGAAATGTTTTATGAGAAATAAAAATTCTAAGGTAATTCCCTCGAAAAAACGAAATTTAACAAAATTAGTACAAGATTCCGAGGGAAATTTCCCTCGGAATAGTTCCAAATTTTCCAAATGAATAGTATTGTTGGTCAATTCTGAGGGAATTGCGAGGGAAATAAATATTAAGATTTGCCCTCGAAATTCTATTTTTGAGGGAATTCCCGCGGAAAATTTTCCCTCGGAACCAATTCAGAGGAGGTTTTTTTGAGGGATTGAATTCCCTCGGAAACTGACTTTTTCCGAGGGAATCCCTCGGAATTCCCTCGAAAACTTCCCTTGAAATTCGCCTGTTTTCTTGTAGTGGATGTGTGTCGTGCCTGAATTCAAATGAAACAAACTCTTATTTGTTTGAGCTAATCCCATACTCAAATAGAAAGATCCCACTTGTTCTGAATTAGAATAAGGACGTAGAGATCTTCGTGGGATCGTAGTCGTCCGTCTCAGTTTGCCGACCGATAAGATTTCTGAGATTGACCAGCTAGCTGAGTTGGTTTGGTTATTATTATTATTATTTTATTGAAAAAGAGTGAGCTGTCTAAGAGAATCACCTTCTTATAGGTTATGTTGGACTTACATGACATTCTTGTTCAAATATAATTATATTTTTTTATTTAATTTTTCTTTTATTAGATACGCCACATGTATAAATTTTTTTTGTATAAGTCAGATATTTTTGTCATGTCACCCCGCCAAGTCAATAAAGAAATGAGCTACATGGCCAATTCTAACAACTAATAAATTCTTCTGCGAAAATCAAATATAAATTGCGAAATTTTAGAACATACAAGACTTAATTGCACATTTCAAAACAAAAATAATTAAAATTTCCAAATTACAAATGTACAGGACTTAATTATAAATTTTGAAATGAAAGGGACTAAATTTTCAAAATTGCAAACTTATAGGACCAAATTTACATTTTTGCCTTTTTCAAATTATTTGTTTTTTCGAGAGTTTTTCATGTATCTCCATGCAAAAATTTTAGCATATGTCCTTAGGTATTGATCAATTGAAGGACATAGATTGTTCTTTTTTCCCAAGACCCCGTCAAAGTAACTGTAGGGTACAAATATGTAAACAATCGAAAATCTAAGCGTACAAATATAAAGACATGATCCAAATATCATAGATTGAAGCAATGCAAAAATGCCCAAACCAAAAAAAATTAAAACATGTCTTAGTCCATGGCAATATGCAAAAACCGGCCCCTCATGCTCGTCATCTTCTAAAGAACGCTCATTAACCTAAAAAGGCGCTAAGACTTCCGAATAAAAGTAATTTTTACCAAAAGGTTTTGGTCAAATAATAAGCAAACACTCATGTTGATGGCGTTCACAAGAATTTTTTTAGTACGGTCAAAAACAATAATTAAGAACGTAGTACAATAATTCATTCATTTTTTAAATAATTACATATTATTAGAGGTTAGCCTCTGATTTTAATTAAAGAGCGATTTAAATTTATTGACCAATTACCCCACTCCTAAAATTATCTACTAATTTTTCTTTTCACTAGAAAAAAGAAAAGAAAATCAAACTGAAATAACCATCGTACTATTTTATAATTTGCTGAAGAAAATATCTAATCTATTTTTGTATGATTGATTTCTCTAAGTAAATAAACTAGAAAAATATGTTTTTTTTTAAATAAATTAATAAGAATTCGATTACAAACTAATATATATATGAGAACATATATAGGAAAATAATTTTTCTGTCACTCTGGCTTATTTTTTGATTGTGAATATCATTGCTATTACTCATTAATACAAGCATTATTTCTGGAATTGACAATGAAAAAACTGTTGTATCCAACTAAAATAGATATATTCAAGTTTTGTTACATATAAATTACACATGCATTGTTTCAATAAGAGTAATATACAGCGTACTACATAAATGCATATATAGATCTGAAACTATAATTTTCTTTTCCTTTTTTTCATATTTTATTTATTTGAGTTCTGACTTAAATTCAAATACTTTAAAAAATGCTAAACACGTCAAGTGGTGTAAGTTAAATGTTCGGTACTATATTACTTTAATTAGAGATATCGTATTTGAGTATTTGAGTACGTAATTATCATTAGTAAAAAAAATTAGCTTATTGGTTCGACTCGATTCAATTTATATAAATAGGATGTAGAAGCCTTTCTCTTCATCATGCCTTATTTCTTTTTCTTTCTCCAGCCTCGGAAAGATGCCAAAAAGAAAAAAAAAGAAAAGAAAAAAAAAAGAAAGTGTTAAACTGCAATCTATAATACACGGGCTAAAAATAATATTGTGGTGTGTTAAATCCTCGTATTAAATATTATATCAGATGTTTTTTAAAAAAAATAAAAAACAATATGTATTGCAAAATTTGTATTATATTATATTTATATCATTGTATGTATTAACGATTTGGATAAGCGATAGGAAAGGAAAGTCAACCCGGAGACCGAGGCCTTTGACACCTCCAGAGTTCATATTACACCAGAAATTAAAGTCAAAGTCAAAATCACTACTTAAATAAATTTGAACTTTTTATTGATGATTGAGAAATGCATTATTTGAAATAACATGAGAACTCAGTGAATTGAATTTACAGCGTGAAAATTAAATGTGGAACCCAATTTGTTTAATGCTGTAACACCCTGTATTTTTGAACCGATAGGTAAATTGTGTGATTTAATTATTATTTGTGTTTTAATTTAATTTATGTGAATTATATGAATTTATTGCATTTCAATTAATTGTTGGGAAACTGCTTGAACCCAAAACCACCTTGAACCGAACCAAATTAAACCGAAAAAATCAAGAACCGAACCCTAGTCCCAAAATCGGACCGGTTCAGCCCTAAAAAGGGTGAACCCTCTCTCTTTCTCCCTCATTTCTTACCTTTCAAGACCAAGAACAAGAGCAAAGGAGTCAAAACTCCTCAAGCCTTGATCAACCTTCATCAATTCATATCTCCTTCGATTCTTCATCAAATTTCGATCTCAAGTAAGTTTTGGAAACCCTCGATCTCTTCTTTCTTTCAAACCGAACATTTCATCATGAAACTTAGATTTTATATGGATTTGAGCATGGGATTGAATAGTGAAGGGTTTATGCATATTTGATGATTTGGTGATTTTGGTTGATTGCTTTTGCATTTGGACTTCAAGTATGAGTGCTATATGATGCATTTATTGATTTTATAGCATGAGTTTGGTTGTTGGAAGCATTGAATGCAAGATGCCATTGATGAGTTTGAATTCCATTTGAGTGGGGTTTGTGTATTTGGGCCTTGATTCTTGTTCTTTTTAGTGTTTATGCATGTTCTAGTACTTCTTGCATGATTGTTGTTGTTATTGTTGAGCTTTGTTGTTGCCTTTGCCTCGTTTTCCCTGTTTTCGCGCAGGTCTCTGCCCAGATTTTTCAGTCCAAATGGACGTTTGGTACCTCAGTGTATTTTGCAAACGACCGATTGGACTACGCGGGTTTTTCAAATTTGTGTCTTGTAAACTGGCGTTTGGATTTTGTCTGTTGTTGCAAACGCCCGTTTTAGGACCCAAAACTGAGGCAGTAACATTTTGAACGACCGTTTGGATTTTTAGTTAAACTTGGAAACGGCCATTTGGAATGTAAATTTTGAGGCAGTAGCTTTTTGAAAGGGCATTTGATATTTGAACTGGAATTGCAAACGCCCGTTTGGGAAGCCATTTTTGAGGCAGTAGATTTTGACACGGGTGTTTGGTGTTTGCACTGAGTTTGCAAACGCCCGTGTCAGAGCTATCGGGTTCAGATTTAAGCATGTGAAATGGCTGTTTGGGATTTGAACTAAAACACCAAACGGACGTTTCAGATGCTACTGTCCGTTTTTTAGTTTTTTTACTTTTTTATTTTAATTCCTTTGTCTCATTTATGCTTTTATATGTTAATTTCGCATGATAATCAGTAACTTTTGCGCCTGTAACGTGTTGTTTGGCTTATCCTTGCATGAGTTTGTGATTTTGGTGCTTTTATATGACTAATTTGATTTATTTGTACTTTAAGTGACATGCATTGCATCTCATGCATATCTTTTCATTGTCGTGCGTCGTTTTAGTCCATATAGAGTCTAAGTCTTGGGTTCCTTGTGTTTCTTTTCAGAGGAGGACCCTGTTGACGAGCCCGAGGCGTAGTGTTCATATCCACTTCCACTTTTGTTTACTATGTATAAGGTGATGATAGGAACTTTGTATAGTTAAGCGACCGAAGACCTTTGTGTGTTGATTTCTTTCCCCGCATGCAAACGTAATTTATATGTATATGTAAATAAGTGTTGAATTTATTATGTTTATTGTGACACCCCACTCACTCACACGCACAGGTACGCGACACGTGTGAGTTTACTTCCGTAATTTATTTAAATCCTTATGTATTTGATGCTCATTTAAATAACTTGAATTATATACATTAATTGAATTCTTTGTCATTCGTGAATGTGTGAATTATGAATTTGAATCTGAGCATGCTAAGTTATGAATTATATGATTCTTGAACCTAATTGTATGATTGTTTTGAACTTGATTGAATTTAGTTTTGACTCAATTTCACTTTAATGAGTTTTTGGGCTTTTTTTGCAAATTGGTTAATTTGAGTCCCTAATTCGTGTCTTGGGCTAGGGAATTCGGATTCAAGTTTCGTCATCTCCGTTGAGTTCTAATCGATGATTTGGATTCAATGGGACAAGCCTCATAACTTTTCGACTTCGTTTTGACCCTAACGACAAGAATTTCTTCGTACGCGCCTAATACGCGCCTAAGAGCCTACCTAACCCCTAGTCCTTGCTTTGTTGACTTTTCTTGGCCCCTTTAATCCCCAAAATCAGCTCTCCCTCTCCCTCAATTTCTAAAAAATGTCCCACACCAAGGAGAAAGAAGAAAATAAGGTTTCCAAGCTCCAACCTCCATTTTTGCACCTTGAAAGCTCAAGAATCCCCCTTTTTCTTGCATCCTCTCTTCAAGGTAAGTTTAGATTCTTGTAGCTCTTGTCTTTGTACTTCTTTTCATGTGTGTAGAACTTGGATTTTTGTTGGGGAAGTATGAGATTGAATCTTATGTGAATAGTTAGGTTTTGGGTGAATTTGTGACTCCATGAGCTTCCATGATCTCTGTTTGTTTTTAATTCATATATGAAGGTCCTTGATGTTTATTATTTGATTATTTATGGTACATGAGGTTGGTAAGTGGTTGGGGGAAGGTTTACCATTAATGCTCTTGTTGGGTTCTTGATGGGAAGCATGAATTCTTGATTATTTGATCAATTTGAATTAGATATGTGCATTCTAGGTGATTTATGACATGAGTGATGGATTTGGATTGGTTTAACCCCTTGATTCCTTGATTTTTTTCATCCCTCTTCTTGTGCTTGAGTAGTATGAAAAGTTAGGAGTTGGTTTTGAGTGATAGTTTCGTCCGTTGAGCTCTTGGTGTGCGTTTTTCCAAAAATCCTTGGTGTTTTGGACTTGAATTCTTGCTTCTTTGATGCTCTTTGATGTCTTATGTGTTGATGCATGAATCCATAGCTTTATGATGGTGTTTGGATTGAGTTTTGAGTGTTCTTGCATGCCTAAACCTTGTCTTGGCCGATTTTACCTTATTTTGGGCTATTTTTGGTTCTGGGGGGGATCCACGGGCATGGGGAATTGATCACGGGCGTGGATCTTGCTGAAAGTTTTTGTGTCGTTTCTTTATAAACTTCCACAGGCATGGGAAAAAGGTCCACGTCATGATTTTTCTGGATCTTTTTTTGTTTCGGTTTTATCTGTTTTCTTATTTTTCTTCGCTTGTTTGATCTTCTCCCACCCCCATTATGACTCCTAATTTTTCTTAACATATTGTGTTTTGTGCAACCTTGAATATGTTGGATTTTGGTATGATTTTGAATAAGATATGATTCAATAAATCATATGTGATACGTATGTGCACTTCTTATGTATTCATCTCATCTATGAGCATTGTCGAGGGTCTAAGTGGTTCACTTTGAGTCTAAATATTGTATTTTGTCTCTAGTTTGCTCAGGTGCACCCGGGGTAGTGTTGATTCCAGGGTGAATTACGTGTTTGATTATTGGCTTCGTCGGTGTAAGGTGAGGTTTTAGGATTTTCTTTTAGTTGAAGCGACTTATAACCCTATGTGCTCATTTTTAAGCCTGCATGCGATTATCCTATTATATTTATATAATAGATATGTGTTGTGTAAGATATGTTTATGGCTTTGTTATACGAGGAAAGTTTTGAACTATATGTAATGTAAGCTTGAAATGTTTTGTAACGAGGCTATGCTCCAAACCGTGTGTCTTCGCGTCAACTTTGAATTTGGGTGACACGGAGAGGTACGTTATAGCATATGCTAAGTTGCAAGGTAAGGTATGCTCGTTAAGGTACGTAAGTTATGTTATGTTATGGTGATTAAGTTATGATAAGTATGATATGAGCGAGGTAAGCCCTGAAATATGGGATTTGATTTGGTAAGTAAGTTGGGCCCAGGGAATTGTAGGTAAGTACGCCCGGGACGGCAAGGGCCGTCGAGTTAGGCCTGTGCATGATTCTCACTCGTAGTACCACACGCGATTCTGGGAGGTTGATGAGGCGTGCTACTCCGAATACGTAGTGGGTTAGCTACCCCTCATACATATGTAAGTAGATGGAGAGGGTTTGATTCCCGATCACCATGGTGTTGGGGTTGGATTGTTTTATGATATGTTCAGTTTTTGATACGTATGTTAAGATATGGAAGTAGGTTGGAAATCCGTACTCGCCGGGTATAATTTATGATATGTTATGTTGATTATGAAATGGGATAGGGTTTTTCTGTAAGCTTTAATATGCTATGTTTTGAGTACGATAAGCATAAGTATACATTCAATTTGAATCGGTTCTGTCTGTTATGATTTGAATAAGTATGAAAATGAGTTTGGTTTGAAAATAGTTTTAGTTTGCAAAACTCTAATCCCGGTTTATAGTCTTTCTTTTGTTATGTGCTATGCTCCCTATTATGTATAGTGTGACTGTGTTCATCCCCCTCACTCAGTCGATCCGTTAGACTGATCCCTCTCATTTTTTCCCTCCTTCAGTTGCAGGTGCTGGTTTTGGTTCGTGCTAGGCGGTTTCCGAGTTGAGTCTTTTGTCCTGTCTAAATCAGTATACGTCTTTGAGTACTATTTATGTATTTTATTCATTTGGATTCGCTTATGTTGTAAATTGTTTAATTTATGTTCAACTAATGCCCGTGTCGGCATTCTTAAATGTTTAAATTGCCAATGTTGGGTTTGTTGTTAATTTGCCCTTGTCGGGCTTTGTCTTTACGCTTTAAAAGAGGCCTGTGAGCCCAAGTCTGCATGTGATTCGAATGTTTTAAGTTCTTGATGGCCCATGGCCATTGCATGTGAGTGTGCGATTGTATGATTTGCGAAGTGCTAAATCGAGACAGGTGAGGACAGGTTGCTGGATTAGATGAACCCATACAGCTGATTGGTGTGGATTGATTTGTTATACTTGATGTAAGAAAGTTTTTTGGAAAGTTCGTATTCTGCATCGCTTCCGCATATAGGTTTTTTGTATATTTTGTTGTACAGGGTTTAGGTACCGCCCAGCCTAGGTTGGATTTTTGTTGTCACCCGTGTTGGAAAAACGGAATTTGAAAGCAGCGGAATTTAAAAAAAAAATTCCAACAAAAGGACCGGGGCTCGCAATTGTGGATCCGAATTCGTAGGGTTAAGAATCTTACTCTCTTAATTATCTTTCTTAAAGCGTTACAAGCCACCCAAGAACGCTCTTCTCGCGGCTTGACCTCTCTCCTTGGAAACGCTCGAATCTTTCAAAACTTCTGACTTGAAGCTCTCTAGAAAAAGTCCACCAACTTGACTACAATCTAACTAGTAAGGA